>NEWO01000156.1:974826-1019887 GCA_003013225.1 Phalaenopsis aphrodite | reverse complement strand
TTTGTTATATTAGTTGCTCGTAATGTATATAAAAATATTGATATTCGTATAATATCTTCATTATACAAACACTAATGTTTACAAGGAAGTTACCATTGTGCTTTCGACCTACTATGTTCTGTTGTTTGCTTGACAAGTTGTGTGGTAGTTTGTCACGTGTGTTTAGTTGCTATCATTGTTGACTTCCCTTTGAGCCTACCTAGCAATTCGGTCTTAGTGTCCCGAGTTTTCCTCTTATTTTGTGGGATGGGTGGGTGGCCTCTTCTTAGGGTTGAATTTGGGTTCTCCAAGAACAAAGTGATTTCGATGGTTAACTCCTCTGATAGATCATATAGCCTTGGTGACCTAACAATCTTCTTGTCTCTGATTGAATCCTTCTTGCCACTGGGGAGCTCAACGTTGATGTGACAAAGCATTTTTTGGCCCATAGTAGACATAGAGCCGACCTTCGCTTGATTTTGGTTATCTCTTAAAAATTAACTCATAGATATAATTAATTATTTTGAATACAAAAACTTAAGTAAAAGAATAACAAAATATCAAACTATCACAATAAGCTTGTATTCGACTACAATGACTAGCGTTTTGGAAGTGGCAACCAATGCTGAGAAAAGATAAACAAATATCATTCTGATTAAGCAGGTTAGTGGTGAAAACTACAAATGTCAACTTCACATAATTTCTCGAGGGATTCTCCAGCATCCTCTTCTAGAATTGTTTTCACTTGAGAAACTCATCAGCTGGGCTACAGTTGGTACCATTTTTGCAATTACGGTGGCTACCTTGCTTTTTGCTTGAAAATTACTATTCAAACGTCGTCTTCCTCATCCTTGTCCATCTCTTAGTGTTGCTCGGCTTCTCTTCAATTCAGCCATCATGGCCTTCTTAGAGACTTTAAAACACTATATTCCATGTCACGATTGTAGAGTGCAAGTGGAAGAAACAAAAGAAAATGTCAGGGATTTCATAAAGCTTTTGCACTGATGTGGACTAAACAATAGAGCAATCACATCAATGAACATAATTTTGCTTTTACTTTTTCTTAGATATTGGATCTACTTTTTTGATCTATGCAGATTAAATAGCAATTTTTTAATGACAAGATTCCTTAAGAAACAAACAAGCCGATGAGAAAAGTCCAACTCATCTAAAGAAAGAAACAAAGTGTCGACTTTATTTCTTTGTATGGGTTATAATGTTATTTTCTTTTTTTTTTCACAAATCAATTTTAAAAATACTAGAAAATAGGAGAATTGATTCTAGGCAGACTCGTCTAAGAGGATAGAGAGATGAAATCGTTAGCCAAGTTCTGGGAGAGCTTGTCTTTTGAAATTGAGTCGTACTCTCTAGCTAACTTTTAAGGGGACTTGTCGCCATACCCAGGGCATCTACTCTCCAAAGACAACTAAGAGTTGCCTGCCTACTAAAGAGAAAAATATCCACTAGCTTTCGAAGAATCTTATTTTAAGATACCTCTGCAAATGTCAGACTTATGTAGTCTTGACAGTCACCCATATCTAAAAAAAGCTACTCAGTTATTGCCACCAATATGATGGTGAAAAGCTAATTTGATTCAGAGTTTATTCTCAGGCCTTTTTTCCTTATTCCTATATTATCTTGTATTTTTATATATACAAATCATTTTGTAGCTTTTCCTTTAGCGTTCAAGATACTAAATTTTCATCTATAAATAGGGAATCTCTTGGAGAGCCAGGTTTTTGGATTTTCTCATTGTATTTTATTTCTGAGTTAGTATAATACACTTTTCGTTCTCTATTCACATCTCTGTTTTCAGCTCTTTTCATTTTATTTTGGATAGTAAAGCTCTAGCATAACTCATTAACAAAATCAGATCCAACATATGTTATTGATTTTTCTACTGACATGAATATTAGTACGCCTTCAACATGGAAAATTGAATATCATATATAGGTGCAATTTGGCCTTCAAAGTATCTAATTAGTATTTCTTTGAGTAGAATTTCTCTTCATTGCCAATAACATCAACTCCAATTTTGTCTCCATCTCTGGCGTTAGCCCCAATTGTTGAGAACATTATGCCAAAAGAGGTTATATGGAGTCCTTTAAGTGACCAACATATTTATCCAATGATTCAGATGACTTGTGGGTGATCCCTTAATAGCTTCAATGTTTTTATCCCAATTTTTTGGATGCATACCTTGAGCTTAACTCTCAAGAGGAGAATTTCAACCGCAGGGGAGTTAATTTTAATTGTCCATTTAAGCTTATGTTTGATATTGGCGACCTATTAGTTAAAATACTCCATTTCTTCATTCAGCATTTTGTATTTTGGTAAAATTTGAGTTTTATTTCATAGCAATATTTTTTGGTATTGTTTTCTCTTTAGGATTTATTTGGCACCAAACTTGTCTTTATGAAAGGATCCCTAGGGCTTAGGCCAATGGATTTTGATTATGTATTGAATAAAACAATTGAGATTTTTGTCTCATTGCCGTTGATTGATCTCTCCCCACTCATCTTAGGATTTATTTTGTACCAAACATGTCTTTATAAATAAGGATTCCCAGGGCTTAGGCCAATGGTTTTTGATTAAGTATTGAATAAAACATTTGGGATTTTTCTCTCATAGCCGTTGATTGATCTCTCCCCACTCATCTCTCTATCTCTCTCCTCTTCTTTGCCCTTTCTTTTGATTAAAGCATGCCAACATTAATCATAGAAAACTATGAGGATGGGGGACTGCTTGTTGGTGTAAGATTTGATAGAAAAAGTATTCTTATTCTTTAATAAGATTGGAAGCTCTCTCTCTGTGACATGCACCCTGCGCCAGAATTGCAACTTGAATCAAATGCTAATCAAAAGGTTTAACTGTTTATCATTGTTATTCAGTCAACAACTAACGATCATTTGGTACGGTTTTTCTTTTTCGTGCAATGGCCATTAGATGTTTGTTAGATTTTTCTTTACATCATCAATTCAGCTTTTTTCTTGCTTCGCTTCATGTTGGGATTATTGTGTTTAATCTAATAGGTATACGGGGCCTTGAGGATGTCAGTAAAGATGTTCTTGATGTGGAATTCCAAAATGTCTATTAATGGAGGCGGGGACACACTAGTAGCAACATCCTTATTGGAGGCTAGCAATTTAATTGTTTTGAGGGTATCTTCCCTAATTTCAGCTGGTTTTTTTCTTTTAATGGCTCATAAGTGCTTGTTTATAAAATGGTTGTTTTATTTCAGGAAAATTCAGCAATACATTCCAATGCTAATCTTGGTGTTCATGGACAAGGACTTTTAAATTTATCAGGAACAGGAGATACTATTGAAGCACAACGGCTCATCCTTTCTCTCTTTTATAGCATCAATGTGAGTGTCATTTTTTTTGCTTTCTCTTTAATGGACATATTTTAAATATATATATATTTTTTCTGGCCTCGAGCATTGTTTATTCTGATGATTAATATTTTCTTCTATGAACGTCACTTCTTTTTACTGACGTATTGTGAAACTCCCCTTTCTTGTTTTTTCTTAAATTTTATTTGATTCATGCAATTATTTGTCTATAAGTTTGCAATCTGGGTTGTTCCTTTCTTTTGTTAACAGCAGAGTTTTAATTTAGTCTTGCTGTATAGTATTTTAATTTGTTGATGACCTCAATTTTTGGAACGGAATTATATAGCCCTTGTGATATAACCAAGAGTTATGTTTTAAGAAAACCACGTCTACTTTGGCGTAACTTCATTTTATGTGCTCCTGTATTTGGTGTCAATTATTATCTGTTTGTCAACAAGTTGTACAACAGTGGGTGATATATGTTATCGCAACATCGAGGCCCTTATTTTTCTTACTGCATAACGTTTGCAGAATGAATTTGTAGAGGAGTTCGTAATATAATCAGTCAGGAGGCTTGCAAGAAGAAAAAAACATAATGAATTGGATTTATGGTGTAGACTTCTTGTGGAATCTGCAGGATATATGTTTGGCACAAAGGATTAGGTTTTCAATGGAATGTATTTAGTGATAATCACGCTTTCCCCTAATCAAGGCATTAACCAAAGAGTACTTTTATTGTTTTTGTCAAACTAAATGAGTGGCCAATATTTAATGTCTCCTTCAACTCAGCTGCTGCGTCGTGCAGCGGTAGGCATCAAATTGCTAGAATGGGGGTGTATGTGATTGCATGATATTGTTGGCAGGGAGGTGAAGGTAACCATGGACTCTTGTTAGTCTGGTTTGGAGAGAGAGAGAGATAGACTTCAAATCAATTTTTGTTTAGTAAAACTTTACTTTAGATTAAAAAAATGATATCTTTCTTTATAGATCAAAGAAATTTGTACAAATCTCTTCAATTTCAAATGAAATTAAAAGATTAGAAACATAAAGCAATCGTTTTATGTTCAAAAGAACTTAAAGATTTTAACACTCATTTTTTAAAATTACGAAATCCTAGAATACCTTATTTGAAGTGATTGGCACATAAAAGGATAAAGTTGTCAATTCTTTTGATAGAATTTAGGTAAGTTTCTTTTATTCTCTCCCACTAATTTTTTCGCTCTCTTCTTGCCCCTCATTTGGAAATTCTAAATTGCATTTTTTGTAATTAAGTTTCAACTCAACTCATATGTGTAAAGAGAAAAGTGGCAAAATGGTCCATTGACTCTTTGCAAGGAGCCAATTTAGTCTTAGGGTTTATGAAAATGTTAATCTAGTTACCGGACTCTTTTAATATAGGTTGAAATAATCTGCAATGAAGACTATTTTAGTCACATTAAAAGGTTTGGGGACTAATTTTGCACTTCTATAAACTCTAGGACTAAAATAACCTCATGTAAATAGTTAAAAGGACTATTTTGGCACTTTACTATATATGTAAATATATCCTTCTAAGGTTTATTTTACAAATATTCTTGAGCTTCTTCTAACTCATAGCTCCCCACTACTCTTCAGCTCTCCTGTATGTTATTTTGCCTATGAATTCATCTGCAGCTTCCAATAATGCATTTATCAACAACATTGCTCTGATACTTTCTGATTTATTTGTAATTATTTCACATGTTATCCACATAATGCGGTGTGCGCTGATAATGCCAATTAATAATGTTTTCCTTTTCTTTTCCTTTCCAGTCTCTCTTCTCGTTCCCATTATTTTGTTATTTATAATTTTGAATGTAAGATTATTTGCTTTATTTCCTTATGATCAAGGTTCAACTGTTAACATCCTATTCCTTTTCTAGCTTGGACCAGGATCTGTTCTTCGTGGCCCTTTGGTAAACTCCACAAGTGATGAAATGTATGCTATTATGATATTTGTCATGTTTAATTATATCATTTTTACCTCTTTGTAATATGTAATCTGATGATCTTTCTTGTTCTCCACTCATCATACCAGGGCTCCTAGGAGGAACTGTGAACCTATGGATTGTCCTATGGAGCTGATTCATCCACCTGAAGATTGCAACATCAATTCTTCCCTGTCTTTCACCATTCAGGTAGCTTCTTCTATTAATATTTTTATGATTTGTTACATAATGTGAATTTAAAGACATTGCTCTTGTACTTTCGCTTTTTAGATTCTATCTTATGACATGTTTTTTAAAATTTGTACTATGGTTGCCCAGATATGTCGTGTTGAAGATATTGGAGTGGCAGGCCTTATACAAGGCACTGTTGTTCATTTTCACAGGGCAAGAACAGTTGTCGTTCATCGTTCTGGAACAATTAGTGCCTCTGGTTTAGGTAACTATTAAAAACCAATGCTTATAATTTTAAGTTGAACTTCATATTTCATTTAATTTATTCCTGGTAGATAAAGGCATCTGCTTTATTCTTTTTTGAAAACATAGCTAACAGAGGTCCTTCATATCATGGAAGGATATACCTGAATGCTTGCTTTTGACGACTGGCAGGCTGCAAAGGTGGTGTTGGCAGAGGATTGGTTTTGAATAGCGGTGTTGGTGGTGGTGGAGGCCATGGAGGTAAAGGTGGGGATGGTTTAGTTGGCAGTGATTATGTCCAGGGCGGTATCACATATGGAAATACTGCTTTGCCTTGTGAACTCGGCAGTGGCAGTGGTAACGACAGCATGCCTGGTTCTACAGCTGGAGGGGGTATTATTGGTGAGCTTCCTTTTTTTTTTCTTTTAACCTTCAAATTTTCCTTGTATATGTGAATTCAATAACTGATTTATTATGTTTGAACGGCTCTCAATGGTATGCATTTGATTCGGTGCTTGTGAGTTGTCTTTTTATGTTTGTCCTTTTTTTACAGCTGTTATTTAGGATTTATTTGACTTGAGATGATCTTTGCCCATTATTATGTTGTTTATTCAATGATTGTGCCACAAGATTAACATGAGGTTTAGTTAAAGTACCTAGGCAGTCTATTCAACTTCACTGTTGGTCAACCCCACAATTTTTAAGGTGAAGTTTAATCTTAAATAAATTAGCCTGCTAGTTATAAATCTGTTGTCTATACCAGAGATAGTTTGGCATGCTACGCAGCTGCTATGGTGAAATGCTGAGGATAGTGTCAAGAACTTGTGAAGCCCATCCCAAAGTTTTTTGTTTACTGAACTTCAATACTGCATTGTTTCTTGGCTATCCATCCAGTATCCAAGGATTGTTTCTAAACCAGTTACCTCATCTCCTCTCATTTACTTTGAAATAATGGTAGCACAAGGAATAGAGGCAATTCTTAGGCATAAGGCTCTCATCAATATTGGGTTTGAAGCTGGTTTGATGCATGCAATTTTGCACCTACATTGCAACAAAGCTGTTTTCTTTATCCAAACCCATGATTTTTAGGTCAAAATAAGAGTGATAAGGTGAAAAAAGAAGGTTGTGCTCGTTGTGCATGAGGCGCCCACTAATGCAAGATTTGTGCAGTGTATGATTCATATATTGTTATACTTGCATTTAGGAGCTGTTTGGTTTCTTGAATTATGTGTGTAATTGAAATCAAATGCCGGAGATTTTAAAATTTGGGTGCTTAGCCAGATGATAATGGAATGCAGTGTAAAATTTTAGTGAATATAGTATTCACCTTTTTGTCAAATTTTTAATTGATTCTTTCAATTTTTAAATACACTACAGACACTATAGGTGATGCTGTGTCGCCAACACTTGCTGCTGTTGTCAAGCACCACAATCACATTTTATTATAAGCCACCTCTACCATTGACTTCTAGATGCCGCCGTTCGTTGAACACCAGCAAGCTGCCGCTGTTATTGTTATTCATCCGCTACTGTTCGCAGTAATGGTTAGCCAACCACCTGTCACTACCTCCACAAACCTAAGTTTTGCCGCCACACGGTTTCACTTTACTTTCATTTTATATCAAACCAAACACAAAATTAATCATTTGTATTTACTTTGCTCCTAATTAATTAAATCTAAAACATTTCACTTGCACTTTATTTCTTTTTTAGCAAGCAAAACGAAATGATGAATGTTTTTGTGAGTCAAGTCTATATTAAGGCGAAAATGGGGGTAATCTAGCGATTGCTTCATCTATATCAGCAAAATTTAATGAAAAATAATTCGAAATGAAATAGGATGCATTTTTCATTCTTACTGCAATGAAAATGTGAAAGTGCCATGATGGACATCATGTTATACATCCACTTCCTCTCGTAATGAGGCTACACTATGAAGAATTGTCTGCGAGGCGGCTCAATGAGTTGAAAATGAAAAAAAAAAAACCCTTAAATAAAGGCTCTATCAATTTTCCATGTGAAAATTAAATGAAGCTTGTTGGATTATATATAAGTTGTTTGTTGATGTCACAAAAATAGAGATATTATGATATGCGTGATAAAATGAGAAAGGTTGAGGAATGAATATATTAAAGAGATAATGAGAATAACGAATATTAAAGCTAAGCTATTGGAAATTATTTGGGTTTGATTTGGTGTAGTTGTGTTGCGACTGTTTGGTTGCTATGCACATATTATTGTTGTTGGATGATTTCCTCTATTAGTTCTATATGCATGTGTTGTCGGAGAGCTGATTAGTGAGTTTGGAGTTACCAAAATCCTTTCTCACAAAATCAAAATAGTTTTTTTGATGAGCAAATCAGAAAAAAAAAATATGCTAAATGAAGTTTTAGGTGTTATGGGCCTGTATACATATGGGGGTGGATGATGCTACAAGTAAGTGTTAGGACAGATACAAGGTATACCCAAAATAATTTGTCTTGGTGTTATGCAAAATGATTTAGACATAAGAGGGTTACCCCCTTTTGTGGTATTAAATGGGAATCAATCGAAAATGTGGATTCATAAACCTCAAAATCTCAAAATGTTTGGGTAAGGCTAATAAAAAAGAGTTTTTCTTCTAGCTATATTAGCATATTGCGTATTTATGTGATTTTTTAATTTATTTTATATTACTAAGATAGACGTTGCAAAAAATTGTGTAATACAGTTAATTAAGAGGTTTTGTAATGCACACTAATCACCTAAAAAATAAAGAGAAAAAAGATAAACATAATATATGATTTGCGCTCTCGTACTATTCAACCGGCGCATTCCCTCCTTGCCTGTAGCTCTCATATTCTCACATGGCTATACACATGACAAGGAAATCAAACCTCAATTTTGCGTCTTTCTCATTGCATGAAGCATGCAAGTAAGTTTTCTCACTTTTAGGACTCTCGACCCTCCTACTTTTAATGCATTGCCCTTTACTCGCATCTAGTTTTGTGCATGCGTCATGACATGTCCATGTTTGTAGTTCTTCACATGCCTTTCTAGTGTCAAACCCTCACAAACTTTTTTTTGTCCAATTCCAGCATCGCATTCACTTGTTATCTTTCAATGCACTTTCTTTAGCATTTCCTTACATCATCTTCTTAATATTATTCTCATGGTTTCTCTAGCGACCATTCTCTTTCTTACAAATCCCTCCAAACCTCAGCTTAGTGACCTCAAGTTTAATACTCTAACACAATTACGATTTTTATATTCTTTCTGACAAATCCTTGACACACATGTAGGTAAAGAAACTTAAAGTCCTCTATGTACACATTTTGATTCAACTTAAGTGTCAAGACCTCCCCATCTATTGATCATGTATTTGATCTAAGTTTGAAAACTTTTATATCAATTTATCTTTGATCCATGATTGAGTTTGATGACCTCCGAATCCTTCAATCTTTTATTTGACCAATGTCTTGACTTTCACTGCTTATCTTCAATTCGGTTAATAGGAGAGTTTATCTCCAAAACTTATATGTTATCAGTGCATTAAATACATTTGCTCACTCATTATAAGGGAATTAAAAGTTCTCTGTCCCGTTAATCACTAGCAAGATGAGCAATAAAATAAAAAGATCGCAAAATGATAGCTTTTTGAAAGGTGCCCATATATGTACAAAAACTACCCATGTTTGTTGATTTTTTATCTTGTTAGACTTTTGAAGAGCTGCCAATCTTTATCCAATCATTACAAAGACCCCATGCTCATCAATTTTTGATTCGTTGCCTTTTAACAATGAACTCCACTCTAGGTCAATTGATTTTTGATCTAATTGGAGTTTGAAGTCCTCCAATACCTTTGATTTTTTTATTTAACTGAAGTTTATCCTCCTTTTGTTGATTTTTGTCGAGGTATATTCTGAATCAAAACACAACTGAAATTTTATTGTCGTTGTTAAGTTATAGGTGTGGGCGACACATGGCTGCAGCATTATTGACATACCCATGACCACCAATCTTAAGTTGGAGGTGGTGTTTGTGTAGATAATCATAGTTGAGAGAAATGTTAATCGATATGGATGCATTTATTGCTCTGTAATCTGTGTATAAACTATTAAACGTAATATAAAAGTTTATATGATGAAGTTTAAATAAAGATCTTTTACATTAATAGAGCTACAATCCATGAGAGACAAACTATATATGAAATATTTTACAAATTTATTTGATTTAATGACCAAACAATTACTACTCTATTAACTTCATGATTATATTTAGCCACAAAAAGACCTTGGAATGAGTTTAAAACTTGATTTCTCTCTTATTTTAACCACAAAATGTCTCCAGTCTCTTTTGGTTCCAAATCACTTGTCTTTAAAAATAGCCCAAATTTAGTAAAGTGAAGGAATTTGTCACGATCCGGTTTGATAGTTTAGAATTAATTAAGTCAGAAACTGCGGTCAGACTGTATTAACATTTCATTTTTGTGTTAACTTTTTGTTTTCCTTCCACACACGCAAGAGCCGCTAATAATTCACAAATACACATAAGAAAATTTAAATCATCCAACAGTAACATTGCACTGTTTTCTTTTGGATAGTGAGATACTATTGTGTGGATTTAAATGTTTTACTTGTAGACATTTTTGTTACTGTTGGATTATTTAAATTTCCTTATGGGTATTTGTGAATTATTAGTGGGTTTTTTATATGTTGAAAGTTTAATAAAATAAAATAAAGTATGCGAAAGGAAAATCAAATGGTAATATCGTCCGACCACGGTTCCAAACCTAGTTAATTCTAAGTTATCAAGCCGAGTTGTGACATAACTAATTTTTCATAAGAAGTTGAAATATAGAACATATAAAAAATACCGTCAAATGGCTCTGAGGCCTCAATTTAAATGCTTATTTTGTGTTACTTTCATTTTTATTTCCATCTGTAACAATTTTATACAATTGTGATGCAAATTGTATGTTAATTAGTTGTTCAATGAACTATTGCATTCATATAATATTTCTTGTTAGCTTGTCCTTCCTAGGACAGTAGCAAAATGTCATTTGTTTATTTTTCTGGGGGAGTAACTGTAAGAATTAACAGAATAGATCCTTGTTTAAATTTTTTTACATATATAATTATTTTCTGTGGTTAATGCACGATTATAGAGTAGCATACCTATGATTGCCTACATTTGAATTGAGGATGTTTGTATTTCAACAATATTAAGGTTGTGTGATGGCCATACCTATCTTTAGTTAGTGGCAACTTTATCTTATTAAAACCAAGTTATATGCCACCATTTTGTTGTAGTAGTAACTCACTGCTAATTTATGGCTTGATGCATGAATTTTTATAACTTACACAACTTTTGATTTTATCTGTTAAACAGTCGAATTTCGTAGTTGAACTTGTTGGAGTGGGTGTATATTTTTTCTTGGGAGTTCTATGAAAAAACTGTTGTCTATACAAATTTGATTGTTGATGTTCATATATCTGTTAAACAGTTGAATTTTGTAGTCGAACCTTTTGGAGTGGCTGTAAATATTTTCGTGGGCATTTTATAAAAAATTTTGGCCATATAAATTTGGTTGTTGATGTTTATATATCTTCAAAGGCATTTTTACTCTAATAATGGTTGATTGTAGACTTTAATTACAATATTCTTGGGAGGGGGTAGCCGTTTGCATCCTTTTAGGAATGCATTGTTTGTCAAAATTTTAATTATTTTTTTATTTAGGATGATTGAAAATATTTTTAGAAGTGTATTTCACTATTTTGATTATTTTCGGTTTGTTTGGGGTGATTGAAGACGTTTGTAACAGTAGTTGTAGTGTTCTGGAAAAACTTTTTTTTTTAAAAATGTGATATTTTTCTTTTGAAAAAATTGAATAACTTATAGCTTCCATATTCTTTTAGATTTGGTTGTAAAAGAAATTTGCCAAAATAATAAAATTTTAAAAGTAGAAAGAAAAAAATATTAGACAAATGGAGTTATGGCTGTTTTTTGAAAAACAATGCTCTTGAGAAAGGCTGCCCGAAACAGACCTAAAAAAGTAATTACTGGCCATAAATCAGTTGACAGTAATTTTTTTATCATGTAATTGTTACTGTTTCAGTCAATTGATTGCAGTTTGCTAACTGGCAGTTTTATTGACGGGGGGTTTTACGGGTTATGTTTAGTGTGTTTCCCTGCCCATGATATCCTTGACGAAACCTGAGATCAGAATAAAGTGGATTCTATATGTTTTGGTGAAACTGTTCACAAAATTTAGGTTTCTTCTTCAAATTAAATGAAAACACAGGATGGGATTTTTGTTTGGGCTTCATTATTGACAAGCATATATCATTTGTTTGAGTGGTTATATCTATCTGTTTTGATTTTTAATGGAGTCCTTTTCTTTCTTTCATTCTATGTCGGGGGTGGGTGATGGTAGATGAGAGTATTGCCGGTTTCATGAGTTTGGCATCTTTGTCTTCTTGAACCATAACTGCATGAGGCAGGTATCATGTTTGCTCTTTTATTTGCTGAGCAGTTTAGGCAAATTGGTTGCAGACAGACTATTGTTGGTGAGGATAATATTCTAACACATTACGAAACTTATGTTTTTTTACTCAGAAAATGAACATCATCGTATGTTTTTGAATGCCATTCAAGATGGAATGCACTCTATGGAGTGTGCAGATTAAGCTAGAATGCTCAGTATTTGTAAAGCTTGACTATTTTCATGAATATGTAGATTTTGTTGATAGCATATTACACTGTCATATGTACAGTTTCTTTTATTATTATTTTTTTTTTTTGTTGTAATGCGTAAATATATTTTGTTCTTTTGCAAATCTGAAATATCTTGCCAGACAAGATAGCATTAGATGTAGATTGATAAATGAATGCGTCTAAAATAGAATATCACCCTTGTTTTCCTGATGTTTGTGTTATTATCAATATTATGTTCATCAAACCTTCTATTAACTACTCTACTTTCGATGGATGTAACAGTTCTTCTCTTTCTTCTTTTTTTTATCTATCATTGCAGTGATGGGCTCCTTGGAGCATTCTCTATCCAGTCTTTCTGTCCATGGTTTTATAATAGCGGATGGCGAGAGTGCCTCTAATATTTCAAATTTCGGACCTGGTGGCGGATCCGGGGGTACAATTCTTGTGTTCTTGCATAATCTCATGCTTAATGAAGGATCATTTGTTTCAACTATTGGTGGTGTTGGTGGTTCAAACAGTGGAGGTGGAGGTGGCGGCAGGGTTCACTTCCATTGGTCTAACATTCCCACAGGAGATGAGTATTTCCCTATAGCCAGCATAGTGGGAGCTATATCTGCCAGGTCTGTTACTGAATTAATTTTGTTTCTTTGTTTACTTGTTTCCTCTTTTTTATCTTCGATTTGATGATGTTGAAGTATTTTTGCATATAAGCCAATTTTGAGATGAAGATCAATGGATTACTAGGTGTCTTTTACAATTGCGATGTCGCTACACGATACCCCACCATAATTTATATGTAGTGTGACGATTATTGGAACAGTGTTTACAATATATTAAAATAGGATTTATCACAATTATTATTTCTCTGTGATCACGTCGAAAGCGACGATTTAGACGCTATTACAGCTTACAACACTGACATTTTTGTCGACGGTGTCATGATTAACACATACACGAAACTCAGAAATGTGAATTCATTAAATGCTCAACTTCTCTCTCACTTTCGCAAAAAAGCCGAAGGCATCTCCCTCTTTTGACGTCCCATTGTCGTACGCTTTCGTTATATCACAACTTGGTCAAATCAGAGCAAGTGGTTTAGCTCAGGACTTAATCTATACACCAGCAATGTCTCAAACCATGCTAATAGATTTGGACTGCCTATAAAAAGGCGTTGGTCAATATGCGACAAAACTTAGAATGTGTTTCTCATACGCAGACTTTTCTGTAAAACTAGATTCCACCTGGTGGCTTTTACGCTCATCAGATCTCAGACGCTTCTTTTTAGAATGCCCTCTCCCGGAAGAGAACTTTACAACCAATATGGCTTTATTCGCGACGTTATTCCGTCACAATGATGCCAGAAAACCATATACCAAATCTTCAATTTGGAGCCGTTAGGAACCGATACTTATGAAACCATGCTATGTGATCCTCATGATCAAATAACCATCAATACTTTCTTTGCTGTTGAAGGTGATCCCTCCATCGTGTGGACGGTTTCTTAACTGTTTAGTTTTATGTTGAATTCTAACTTCAATATGGACTATTTGTTAAGTTGATGATGTGCTTAACTAAGTTTTCACGAAGAACACTTAGTTATGTTTATTAGTTTGATTTACTTTTCAATTCTATGTGTGGACATGTTTGTCGAGCATTAAAAATATATATACATCCAGGAGAAAGAAGAAGAATGGAGATCTACTAGAGCTCAGGAGTCTTATGGATGATACTTTGTTTACCAATGACCCCACTCAGAGACTACTCTCAAACTATGAATGCAGACCCGATATGAACACCACACACATTTGGCAATCTGATTGAGCATTTAGAACTCATCATGATCGATTAATCATCCATACTCTCCTAGGCCCTATCCACGCATCTCTTACATAAGCTCGTCAGCCGTATGTTTAAACTCAATCCATGATCCCTAATTATGATTCTTCGTTCGTTCAATTTTCCACTACATTTGACAATGTGCTCAAAGTATTCCTTTTTAATTGTTCATTTTGCTATATTGTAACTTCACTAGTTTCACATTAATTCGCATACATTCTTTATTGCATCTTAATTGTGATTCATGTTGGTTTAACAAGAAGCAGCAATCATTGGTCTTAAGATCTGACTCATGATTGTCGTTTTTTGTTAAAATGTTAAATGGAAAATCAATGAGCAAAGTTACCTGTAATTTGAGATTCATGCATATAACGGAAAATAAAGTTCCGAAAAAGTATCCACAAAAATATTAAAATTTTGATGGATTAGAAATTTTTACCCTGACGGAAAAATTTATGTTTGCTCTTTTTGAAAAATTTCAATGGGGGGACCCTCTTATGGATGTTATCAAAAAGAGTGTTGATGATATTAAGTTAGTAGGCAAGTGGAAAGTGAGACTCGTGGATAGAAGACATTTGTTGATCCAACTGACAGTGGCTGAAGACTACACCAGAATTTTCTTCAAAAAATATCTTAATATCGAAGTCAAATCAATGAAGTTACACAAGTAGTCTCCTAATTTCGACCCAAATAATGAAACTCCCCCCCATGACACTGTTGTTATTGTTACTACGAGTGATGTGATGCTGACACCTACAAACTTCATACAAAATAATATTGATGGACTATTATCTATAAATGCTAGTGTTCAGACTGATAATCATGAGAGCCTAGCAGCCCCACTTCTTCAAGAAGTATCCGGTGTAGTCGCAACTCATACTTCACATATTGTAGAACTTATTGTGGGTATTTCTGTTGGTAACCCTTCTGCTTCAGCTGTACCCCATCAGGCGGATTCTTCGAAGGAGGAATGACAGGTTTACACTTCCAGGAGAAAGAAGAAGAATGGAGATCTACTAGAGCTCAGGAGTCTTATGCATGATATTTTGGTTAATACGGGTAATGGTCAGCGCCTTACCAATCTGTTTAGTTGGATCCCTACCGAGAACTAGAGCTAGAGGCAAGACTACATTGGGATGACCCACACTTTTTCAGCTCCCGTGTGGCTTTTTAGTTTCTTTTTATTTCTATATGTAGTCATTTTTTACATTTTTTGTGTGCTGTACCGTGTGGGTTGGGTATTTAGGCCCACCCATACAAACCTATCTATATCTTTATCTTTGATGTATCAGCCCTTGGGCTTTTTTTCATACACACACACACACACACACATATGTCTGATATATATATATATATATATACACACACATACATAAATGTAGATATAGATAGATATGTGTGTGTGTGTGTGCGTGCGCGCGTATATAATATGGTTAGAGTTCTTGATAGATTCAAAATTACTGAAATTAAGCTTAATCTCTTTTGCTGCTTCACTTTCATGGAAAATTATTCTCAGCTCTTCAATTTAAATTTTTGTAGTTGTGATATTGAAAAAGTTTGCGTTTTATTGATAATCTGTTTTTACTGTAGGGCTAGATAGCATCTATTTAGTCTTTTGCTTTATTTAAGCATTGTTTCACTTAATTTCAATCATAAGTTAATTTTCTGACAATGATTCATGGTTAATTTTTTTTTTCTTATTTTTCAATAGAATTATATTGATGACCTTTTTTTTTTAATAGTGATTATCTTTGATGGTTAAAATGTAGCTGTTTACTAAACATTTGGCATCTTTAATTTTTATAGTTGTTATTTGGAAACATTGTGCTTTATTTTTTTTTCTTGGACTATATTTTAGTTTAATAATACATGTAGTTTTCATTTTAATGGGTCATTTAATTCTATATTTTCCTTTTGATAGGGGAGGTATTAGCTCTGGTCGAGGTTTTATTGGGGGAAATGGTACTGTTACAGGAAAGGATTGCCCCAGCGGACTTTATGGAACTTTTTGCGAGGTTACTTTCTTATAACCTATTTCAGTTATAGTTCCTACTGAAACATGTCTGATTTAATGTTTTTATGAGTACATTATTGCTAAAATTCAGGTAACGCATGGAAGTCTGGAATAATGAACTAACTAGCTTAATGAGTTACTTTTCAACTCATCTTTTATGTAAATGTTATTGTAGGTTTTGTGAATTGAGCCGGATAATATTGATGCGAATGAAAGGTATATAAATACATGATACAATGATTCTAAAATATAGAAAATATAATGCTCAAATCTCTACCTAATAACCACGAAATGATAAATGTGAAGTCATAAACTAGGAAATACAACAAATAGGAAATCACCGGAAAAAAATTAAATAATTTCTAACACTCCCTTGTCAAGTTAAAGCATAGATGTCAATTACTTTCAATTTAGATTTGAAATCATTAAACAACAACCGAGGAAGATTTGAGACTATATGTGAGTTGACCTATGGATGGGACAAAAGGAATACAAATTTCTCCTGAATCAAGTTTCTCTTTGATAAAGTGACGGTCAATCTCCATATGTTTGGTATGATCATGTTGGATCAGATTATAAACAATGTTGATGGAGGCTTTATTGCCACAATACAACTGCAGAGGAACGAAGACCGATATACGTAACTCATGAAGCATGACGCGAAACCAGAGGGCTTCACATACCTCTAGGGATGTAGAACAAAACTCGGCTTCAGCATTGTTACGGGCAACCACAAACTTTTTTACTTTTCTGCATTACAAGGTTTCCCCATTCGAAGGAGTAATAACTCGAGGTTGATCGTCGATCATGGATGGACCCGACCCAATCGACATCTATATAAACTGCAACAGAGTAAGAGGTGTGACAAGAGAACAACAAACCTGAGCCCTGTGTGCTTTTCAAGTAATGGAGGATCCGATGGACAACGGTGAGATGGTGCTTGTGGGGATCATGCATTAACTGACTGACAGTATCAATGACTGAAAAATCTTCGGATGCGTATGGGATAGGTAAATGTGTTTCCCTACTAGGCGTTGGTAGTGTGTTTTGTTCACCGGAACGACATTGGAATGTCTGCGAATTTCTCATTGGGAACCATCAGAACAGCTACCGGTTTGTGAAGTAATAGCTTTATCTCAATTAGTGAATCTGTCACATATTTGCGCTGGGAAAGGCTAATGCCTCGAGAGGATCACACTACTTTCATACCTAGGAAATATTGGAGAACGTATGTCCATCTCAATAGATGCGGCCAGGATGCCTTTGAGAGATTCCAAGTCCGACAAATCATTACCTGTGAGTACAATGTCATCGACATAGACAATGGGGATCACAATACGGTCATTGGATTAGTGGTGAAAGAATACTGTGTGATCAGATTAGGCATGAGAGAAATTATGTTCATCAACAAATTGTGTAAACTTGTTGAACTAGGCAGACCTAGGGGGATTGTTTCAATCCGTAAATAGAATTCTGCAGGTGACACTTATCCACGGAAAGAGGTTGAGTCAAAGGGGGGTGGGAGAGACATACACTTATGTAAAATTCTCGTTAAGGAAAACATTCTTGACATCAAGTTGGAGTAAGGGTCAATCCATATTCACAACAAGGAATAACATAACCTGAACGTTATTTAATCAAACTATTGGAGCAAATGTCTCCTCATAGTCAACTCCATATGTTTGTTAATAGCTTTTGGTGACCAACCACACTTTGTTGCTTTCAATGGATTCATCAGAGTTAAATTTGGTGATGATAATCCACCTGCAATCCATTTATTTCTTTCCTTGAGAAAGATCAACATCCCAAATATGGTTGCGCCAAAGGGCATTCATCTCGTTTTGGACGGGTCAGCCAATGTTGCCTCAATAGTAGATGGGAGACAACGATCGGTCAAGGAAGTGGCAAATGCTTTATCGATCAGACAGAAGCTGTGGAATGTCGTATTTTGGCATGGGATAAAGAGTGCATGCCTATTTGCATATCTTAATGGGGGAATTCAACTCCTCATTCAGAGCAACAGTGATCCTTGAGAGAGCATCGTTCCGGGGATGTCGGTCGGAGCAGATTCCAAGATCTACAGCGGGGTAGTGGGCTCGAGCGTAGGTGCATTGCAATGATTCTCTACCAAGGATTGGTATGCCTAGTATAAACACGGAGAGTGGATGGAGGTGATGTTGTTTTTAATTGATGGCAGAACCAATGGGAGTGAGGGCTCCTCGGACACGGTGGTATTAGGATTTGGTAGAATATCCAATAGAATCGTAAAAGGAATAGTTTAGAAAATCTAGCTCCCCCTCACTTGAGGCAGCACAGGGAATTATGGGACATTTTCAAAGGCATCAACACTCATAGATTTAACTGGTGGTAGGATTAAAACACCGATAACCATTTTAAGTAGCTTAATAACTGAGGAAAACACGTTTAATTGAGAGGGGATCAAGTTTATTCTGAGTCAAGGTTGTGTTCCAAATCAGTGTCGTACACCCAAATGTTTTGGGATCTAATGTAGGGAAAAACCGATTGGTAGGAAAACACGACATCAAGACGGACAATGGGTTCCGAAAGTTGTGGATTTTTGTGAAAACTGTACTAATGAGATAGGTGGCGGTAACGACGACATCATTCCAAAATCGTCTAAAGACATTAACGAGTCGCTTCGTGGTGTTGGTTTCTCTGCTCGACTACCCTTTTGTGGGAGCGGTATTTACGTGCGGAGTGCACCCGTGATTTTAAGTGTGGTTCCCCAAATAACCTTCCAATAACTCAGTCAGTAATCCCCTAATAACTTACCAATATATTTCGCAGTTCCGCACTCATATTTTTTGATGTTATTCGGAAGTTTTGTCAGGTTATTGTAGGTTTCAACCCCATTAACACAGATATAACCCTCCAATACCTCTCGAATAACCTCTGTACGCACGCAGAATTGCGTGCGTACTCCGTACATAAATATTTGCCCTTTTGTGGAAGGGTTTCTGTAAAGGAGCTATGATGGAGGATGCTCTTGCTTGCCAAGAATTCTCCGAATATCAAGGTAAGTACTCACATCCATTATCGATGTAAAGGACTAGAATGGAGGTTTTGAATTGAGTCAAAAGAAAGGAGTGCAAAATTTTTTAATGTGACTACAGCTTTAGATTTGTCCTTTAATATATAGACTTAAGTTTTCCGAGTTTGGTCATCAAATAGAGTAAGGAGTTGTCATTTATTGTTGTAGCATGCAATTGGAGAGGGCCCTCATAAATCACTATGAATTAGTGAAATTGGACGAGTGTAACGGTGGAGCGGATATGTTACACGATGTTATTTAATTAAATGATAAATTTCACATTTAAAAATAAATAGATTTTTATCAATAAATATCAATTAAAATTGTTTGAAAAAATAGATGAATTTTTATCATTAAACTTGGATGACCCAAGGTACCATGTAAAAGCATAATTTGACTAGTAGAGGGTAAAACTACAACTATGGGATTGAGTGTACGCTTCATCAATGTCATTCTCTTGAAAGAAGTAGAGCTCGACTACGAGCTTAGCACTTTCAATCATCATCCCCGAACGAAGATCCTAAAAGACAAACATTAGGAGAAAAATGAGCAACGCAATAAATATCATATGCCAACTTATTGACCGATAAGAGGTTACACTTACGCAAAGGTACATGTAACACTACTAATACAACTGACCCTTTAAACGCAGTAGAAATACAGGAGCCTCGAAAATTTCAGTAGTGTCTCACTCGAAACATGGAGAATATGTCGAGAATAATTGAGAGCACACAGTCATCTGTTCAATGGCATTTGAATTAATAATCCAAGGACTAGAAGAAGAAAAATTAGTAAGTATCAGAGAAATGTTACCTTAACGAATATGAAGGTTGACGAGCCTGTGGAGAACTGACTAGATCCAAGCAACTTAATTAAGTGTTGGAGTTTGGTGATTGGGGATAGTTTGAGTGCGCACTAGCTGAACTATTGTGGATTCTAAGATTGTAACGAGACCTTCAGCAACGAAAGATTTGGTTAAAGATTTATTTGTCGGCTTCCCGTGCAAATTTCCAACACTTATCTTTATTGTGATAGGGTTTGTGACAAAAGTCACTTATGGAGTGATTGTTGTGTGTGGCAAAGTGTTGAGCACTGTTGGAGACCAAGACTGAAGACTCAATTGAATCAGTGGAGTTATTGAGCATGACAAGTCTCCAACTTTCTTTGCAGCGGACCTCGATGAATGCTGTTCAGGTTGAAAGAAGAGGATCACAACCAAGTATACGACCGCGAACTTCATTGAGTTCCTTGTTCAAGCCCACTAGAAATTGGAACACCCGATCCTTTTCTAGAAATTCTTTGGAAGGAAATATCCGCAGGAGAGTCCCACATGTAATCATAGTAGAGGTTCCATTTCATCCATATGACAACCAACTCTTAGTATTGTCATTGTATTCGTTCCCTATTTTGCCTCGTGGATCTTATTAGAAACTTCATAGAGTGGTCTAGAATTTTCTACTTTCAGGTAGGTATCTCGAATGGCAGTCCAGAGGGCATTGGAAGACGAAAGAAACTGGTACGAACGGTCAATCGTGGTCTCCATAGAATTTTTTAGTCATGACATAACCATGGAGTTTTCGACTTCCCATGTTGCATTTGCTGGGTCAGTCTTTGGAGGTTCACGAATCGTATCTGTGAGGTGGTTGAATTTACCCCAACCTTTATTGAACAACAAAAGCTTGAGACTATTGGAGGAAATTCGAGTCATTGAGTTTAAGTGGTAATTGGAAAATTCATTGTGTTGTCATCTCCTCCAGTCTACGGGGGGATTGACATAGGTATCGATCTTCTGGTGGACTCAAGGACAACGTCAAATGAAAGTGTGATAGTGGATGAATCAACCATGACTCCGACAAAGCCAAATGTGAGGTTTGGTTTCGAGACATAGATGTAGATGATCCCTTATGTTGTCTATTACAAAATGCGACCTACAAGGGAACATTCCAACCAGCAAGAGGGAGGTCCGTAGGCGGGATAGCCAGCAGGGGAGAGATTGGCGCGGGAGAGCCCGCAGGAAAGGATACTGATGGCTGGAACCTGCACGGGAGAGAACAACAGCGGGAGTGCCTGCAGGGCAGGGATCATGCTGCTGAAAAATTGCAGGGGAAGACCTGCAGGGAAGTTTCGGTGACTAGGGTAATGTCCTAGCAACTAAGGTAAGAACCTAACTCTGATACCATGTAGGTTTTGGCAATTATGCAGGATAATATTAATGCCACTGAAAGGGGTATAAATACAAGATACAATCATTCTAAAATACGAAAAATATAATACCCAGATTTCTACCTAATAACTACTCAATGATAAATGAAAAGTCATAAACTAGAAAATACAACAAATAAGAAATAACTGGAAAGGAAACTAATTAATTTCTAGCAGTTATTTCTAAGAATAACTGCTTATAGAAATTCGGGAGTGTTTCCTATGGTAAAGGCCATTAATAGGGCATTGCCATTCAATTTCTTACCGTTCTTACTATCAGTGTTTTAAAAGCTTTTTTCTTTTGTGAGGTGATGGGTAAGCCTCGAGGGGGATCGAGGCATAAGCCTCAAAACAAAAATAAAAAATAAAAACTCATAAAATTAAACATAATTCACAAATATGACATTTGACAAACCACAAATCTTAATTATTAAACTTAGAATTAAACATGTCAATAGATTTAACGTAATAACATATGTGTATAGTTTTCCTAAATATAAAATAAAAGTTTGAAATAAGATTTAAACATTAAACTTAGAATTTAAATATGCTACAAGAATTAGAATCCATGATGGCATCATCATCATTTTCAGAAGAATCACAAAATGGATTAACTCTATCATCTTCGAATTTTGTGTTATCATCATCGTCAAATTCTTCTTCAATACTCATATCTTTCAACTTACTCCCTACATCATTTAATATTGAATTCAATATAACTTAAAATAAAATAGTAAATTAGTAACACAACTAAGTAATCAACTACATTTTAATTATGGAATACAGTTAGATTTTTTTTTTGAAGCTCCACCCCTACTTTGTTTCTTTTTTTTTTTTTTTGAATGGTTGTAAAGTGGAAGCTCCTGAATTCAATATCTTTTTCACTTCTTTCATTGTTAACATTTACATCTTCGTTACAATCATCATTCAATGTTATTTTTTCATCTTCAAAATCAATTGTTTCATCGTTCTTAGATGTTATGCATTCATCGTTATACATAATATCATTAAAAATCAAGGGATCTATTCCGTCACCATCATTTCTTACTTGACATCGATTATTAGTTTTAGATTTTAAGATGAAGAGTTGTAAAATAAAGAACACTAGGAATCATCGTTGTAGAATTAGATGTGAGTATCTAAAATACACGAATAAAATTATTTATATAGTAAAATTCAAAATTTCAAACATGAAGAAATAAATTATATGTGGGTAAAGTAACAAACATTATTAAACAAGTGGCAAAAGTTAGACTTGGAGAATCAAAAGAAAAAGTTTCTATAAATAAAAATAATTGGTGGTGGAATAATAATGTGCAAGAAAAGTAAAATATAAGAAGTTGTGTTATAAAAATTGGTTTAAATGTAAAAGCTTAGAGAAGTGGGAAAATATCAAACGACCCGTATGGAATCTAAGAGAACAATATGTGACGCTTAAAAATTTGCTTTTAGTGATCTTTATAATTGATTAGATACTAAAGAGGTTGAATATATATATATATATATATATAAACTAACCAAAAAAAGAGAAAAAAATTTAACACTTGTAAAGTGTATTAAAGATAAAAATCAAAATGTACTTTTCTTAGAAAAATATATTCAAAATAGGTGGGTGAGTTATTTTTATAAACTTGTTAATGAAGTTTCGGAAAATACGTTCGACCTTAGTGATCTTAATGTCGTTAATAATATTAAAATCTTTCATTTTTACCGCCGCATTAGTAAAAAAGAAGTTGATGAGGCTTTAAAGAAAATCAAGGGTGGAAAGTCTGTATGACCTGATGATATTCTATTTGAAGTGTGGAAATATTTAGGAGATTTAGGTGTTTCTTGGCTTACTAAACTCTAATATTATTTTAAAAACTAAAAAAATGACAGAGGAGCAATGGAAGAGTATTTTGTCCCCCATTTTTAAGAATAAAGAAATGCACAAGAGTACGTGAATTATAGAGAGATTAAGTTTGTCATACTTTAAAATTATGGGAGAGGGTAATTGAACATAGGTTAAGACGTATTACAAAGATTTCTTATAATCAAATTGGATTTATACCGGGCAGGTCTACTATAGAAGCTATACATTTATTGAGAGGTTTGATGGTCTACTATATCCTTTAGACATTTCTTGAGAAAAAATGTGTTGATATGATTTATGTTGAAGTCATTAAAGATGTATACAAGTCGTTCCTTGTGTTTGAACAAATGGAGGATTGACCAAATATTTTCCTATTTCTGTTGGTTTAAGCCCATATCTTTTTGCTTTAGTTATGGATGGTCTTACTGGACACTTACAGGAGGATGTACTCTAGTGTATGTTTTTTGCTGATGATATCCTTCTCGTGGATAAGACGAAAGAAAAGTTCAAGAAAAACTTGAATTATGGAGATCTAACTTGGAGTTTAAAGGCCTTCGTTTGAGTAGAACTAAGACTGAATACATGGAATATTATTTTAGTAGTAGTGTCTCTGATGACAGAACTGTAACTATGAGTGATCAAATTATTAAAAGGTGTGAATGCTTTAGATATATCGGTTCTATTGTTCAAAGTGATGGTGATATTGATGGGGATGTTATTACAAGTTGGTTGGTTGAAGTGGAGGCATGCTTCGGATCTATTGTGTGATAGAAATGTACCGCTTAGACTGAAAGGAAATTTTTATAAAATAATTGTGAGACTTGCAGTGTTCTATGGTGTTGAATTTTGGCCTTTAAAAGAGAAGCATAAAACTAAGTTAAGTGTTACCTAGATGAGAATGATTAAGTGGATGAGTGACTTTACACTTAGAGACAAAATGTGAAATGAATATGTCTGTGATAGGGTTGGTGTTGCTCGTATGACAGACAAAATTAGAGAGTCATCTTGGATGGTTTGGTCACATTAAATGTCGACCATCTAACGATCTGATTAGAAGAGTAGATGTTTTAGATTCGACTTATTGTTAAAAAAGGCAAAGGTAGACCTAGAAAGACTTGGGCATATTGTACAGAAAAAGGTTTTAATTTATTAGAATTAAATGAAAATAGGACGCTGTAGAAAAAATGATTCATGTAGTCGATCCCACTTAGTGGGATAAAGGTTTTTTGTTGTTGTTGTTGTTGTTGTTGTATAACATAAATTAACTTTCATTCAACGTGTAGTCAAACAATTTTTTTCTTTTTGTGTGCAGTTTGTTGAATATGTTCTAATTAAGCTCACACGCGGAAGCTTAATAGGACTAAGAACTTCACATCAAATGATTTGAGTTCAAACACATGATATTTGAATAGTGCAAACCAATGTTCGAGCATAAGGTTAAAAAAATTAGTAATATATATTAAGATAAGAAATTTATATGTAAATGATTAACTCATAGATTTAAAATTATAGATAAATGAAATTACCGGTGAGCGTGTCTTGAAGCATGTTTGAGCTACTATAAATCCAAATATTTCATTCTTCCAATGAAAATCTTCAAGCTGTTTGATGTTAATATAGACTCGAACAATTCTATCTATGCATTTATATAAACTATTCTTAACATTTTCATCCACATGAAAGTCCTTATATAATAAAATTGAAGATTTAAATAATATGCAACAGTATGTAAATATTGTTGTAGCTGACGATCCCATTTTTCATCAATGATTTCTCATAATTTTGATAAGTTGTTTCTTGTCCTAATTATATTGTTATTTCTTCATTTGCCTTGTTCATAGCTTGATAAATAAATTTCATGGCAGGAGCCCTCTTACCGTCATTCATTCGTACTACTTTCACTAAAGGCCCAGTAGTCTTCAAAGTATAATTAATATTATGCCAAAATGAATTATCTCTCATAATAATCTTATTCACTTGCTTTCCTTTTGATTTGTGCCCAAGAACTTATATTTCATTTTTCAGAAGCAAACATAGCTTTAGCTTCCAAAGATTGTCGTATTTTTTTACATTTTTTTGCAAAGCCAAATGACCGTGACAAATCTTGTATCTGCTTGTCAGATAAGTTCTTTATTTGTGAATTTTCTCATCAAGATGATTGTAAATGAATTTTTTTATTATTTTTTATTCAAGCAAAGTAGATTTATGGTGTGGCAATTATCCTCACTTTTTAAGGATTAAATTAAGATAATGAGCTGCACAAGGAGTCTAGTAAAGATGTTTGCTTCTCTCCATTAACAAATTGTACTTGCATTATTTGTAATAACTTGAATAACTAAATTCTCCATAATTTTTTCAACAACCTCATTAAGAGTTTTAAATAATGATTGGGCATCTTTTACAAAGGTTGATAGATCAACAAAATTAAAAAAATATTGTTCAGGTTATTAATAATAAAATTTTATGATACCTCTTTGTCTAATATTTGACTAATGATCTGAATTTATTTTAACTCCTGGCTCAACCAATGTTTTCTTCTCTTCAACCATTTTTGTTTTTTTAATCTCTCATCCAACATCCAATTCACAGTGCATACATGCTAGGAAGATTCAACCCTCGCCTATAATTCCCAAGAGAGCGAAGCATGTTGATCCATGAAGGACTCCTAATCACTTTCAAAGGAATTTCATTCTCATAAAACTATCTTGCAATGTATAAACACACTATTTTTGCGTTCTTTTGCAAAAGCTAAAGAAGGAACTGTGATATTCTCATCTTCATCCACATTCACTGCAAATCTATCCATTGGTCATCAAGTTCCTCTGTCAGAAGAAAGCAAATGACTTCCACTGCTATAACCATCAACTTGAGGACCTAAATAGGAACCATTCTCTATCATCTCTTCCATATTTTTTTGTATTGTTTCTTTTGAGGTGACGTAATTTTTTTAATATTTTGTATTTACTTTATTTGATACTTTCTCACATGCTCTAAAATTTAACTACGTGCAGCCTAGTAATCTTTAAGCCTCTTCACATCGCTTGGAATTTGCTTATCACAAAATTTACATTACAATTAGACTTTTTTTGTTTTTTGGCACCCTCTCCTGCCACCTCAATTTGTGTCCCATATTTCGAAGCTGGATCTTTTTTTCTTGTGCCACCGCACACTCGAATTAACCAAAAAAATGGCAAGTTACAATAACATTATGGCTGCTCAAAATAAAATTATTAAATTTAAATAATTTACTCCAAATTAAAACTAAAAGGCACAAAACAAGTTAAAAAAAAAATTAAAAAATGCATCCTCCATTGTCACAAAATAATAAATTAAAAACAAAACTAAATAAATAAAAGAGTGTCTTTTTTCTTTTTTAAAAGTGGGTCATTTACATGCATAGCATATATTTTTTTTGAATTTAGTATTTACATATATAAAAACTAAACAATCATATTTGCATGCACATCTAGAATCCCAAATATTTTTTAGCATAACCTAAAACTTACATACTGTAGAACTGGGTTGAAATTCCAACCATTAATGATGTATGGAAAACAAATTCACCAAGCAGCAAGCGGTGCAATCTTATGAACAAGTGAAATAATAGAAGCACTGTGCTATCATGCAAAGTTCCTGCTGTACAAAAAATTTAGTGTATTATATAGATATTGAGGTTAAGCATCTATCTTAGAAATGAAACAGATAGTTAAACCATTCCAAAATCTTGAAAATGATTGAGCTCGAGTAGTTGAAATATAAAAAAAAATGATGTTCAAGATAAAGGATGTAACAGTAGTGGTGGTATTGGAGCGGTTGCCAATATAGACAAACAATGTTATCTCATTGTTGAAAAGCACGAACTCAAGCAACACTATAAATATAATTTGCATTTATTTTAATGTTGCCCGGTTCCTCATTGCTTATACTATGAAAGTTACAATTACTTTCACAGTTGTGGCACCCGAGACTAATATTGGTGAAAAAAATTATTACCACTTTGATGACGCTCTACAGACGAAGCACAAAACAGAAGGTTGAAGTAAAAGCTACGCTTTGGTTGACGCTCAAAGAATGCATTTGCTATTCTTCCCAACTTGCACCACGTTCAGCGAAGGCGCTAGGTGAACATACAATATAAAGCACTTGCTCGCATGAACAATGGAAATAGGGACACCTAGGATGACACTCGAAAACGAAACCATGGAGAAGCAAGGATGCTAGTCGACGCTCGAAGCAGGGACGCTTGTCGACCCTCAAGTGGATGCTTGAAGCAGATGTTGCGCTTGAGACAATGCTCCAAAACAATTGGTGATCATTGGTAATTTAACTTTAAAACCTAAGGCTTGCCACAAATGCCTAGAGGCAAAATGCATCCAGGCGTGCTCCTCAATTAAAAAGATGTAAGCCTTACCCGAAAGACCGCACTCAAGCCTCGAGGATATTCTTTAGCTCTTCGATTCGAGACGTGACTCAAGGGGGACACCTTAACCAATTTTGTAGATGTTGCTTACTAGCATGGGTAACACGGGTAATGAATTCGGCTGATCTCAATGTTTAAAATTTAAAGTTTGTTTGCTCTTGTGATTATTATCTTCAAATAGTTTGTAACTATGTGAGATTGACATAGGAGATTGGTGATCTGTATCCTAGTTCTAGATAAATTTTGTTCTTGATCTAAAAATTTCAGCTTTTATAATGTGATATTTCTCTGCCGTATCTGTATTACCATTAAGGTTAGGCTATGTTCATCTACTTATTTCATCGACTAGATACATAACATTACTAGAAATCTTGAAAAATTTTGAACGAGACATGTCTAATGCATGTGATCATGCGTGCATATAAGGAAATATATTTAAAATATATATAATAAATAAAAATTATTATCATGTATTAAAATATGACTAATAATAAAATATTTAATATAATAATGTTGCAAAAAGCTGCATGAACAAATTGAACAAATTAAATGGAAATTGGTATTACAGATATACCGGAAGATTGAAAGGGGGAAAGTTTAAAAGATTGGCTTGTTATAAGATTCTGATTAACATGCTTGATTGCCAGACTAACTGAATTTCAATGTTTCAGATCCTATCTTTATCATGCTCTCTTAAAAATTATTCATATATGATTGATTTCCTTCTAATCTACATCATATAACCATTTTCAAGAACATTATATTTTCTTACGAAGATTGTATACACCACTATGTTTTCCATGAGTGAATGAAGTATATGCTCATAGAACACATAGTTTGAACTGTTTTGTGCGGGTCTTTAGATGCTTGCAACAACTATTATGGATGACCTAATGAAGAACGGTGAGGTTATGGTTGCTCTTAGAGTGAATTGGAGAGCATGAGGGATTTCTTTTCAAATTGATATGAAAATTTATTACACTTCAAGAGCACTCCTTTTTTCTCAAATGCATTTTTTTATTATGGATTTTTGTAACCAGGTGGTTTTTCATAGTTTAACTCAAATAGATGAATTTTTTAATGCAGCGAAGATGCATTATCATCTGTTGATTTTGGTATAATATTAAAATGTTGTGGTATTCAGTATTCCTTTTCATTTTAAAGGAATTTAATCTTCAGTTGTTGGTAGTGTCTGTGGCAGGTCTTATGTTACATCGTTTCATTGATTTCTTTGATATTAACAATCCCATTGTGGATTAGAGTTGGTTTTGACTAATATATGGCATGTTTCCAAAAATTTATGACACGTTCTTGCCTTGGGGGGATCATGGTGAAACTTATTCTGTATAATTACGAGTATTAGTAGTTTAATCTCTAAATTTTGTTATATGTTTTCTTGACCGATTTATTTAAATTAACATACATTTTTAATAAGAAAATTAAGTATTTTTTGCAGTCTTATTTTGATAACAGTGTTGTCATTTGATTATCATTGCATTGAAACATATGTTTTGTCTATTGTTTCAGGAATGCCCCTTAGGTACCTACAAAAATGTCACGGGATCTGATTTCTCTTTATGTCGTCAATGTCCACCTGAAGAGCTTCCTCATCGTGCTATGTATACAAGTGTTCGAGGTACTTGTGTCTTTCTTCCGTTATTTTATTAACAATCGAGTTGCTTTTGTTTTATTTATGTTTGATAGGTAATTTGGATGGTTGATTGATATAGTATTTCTTGATTTCAACGGCAGTTTTGCCTACAAATCAGTCTAAGTTAGAAGATTTTTAGTTTTATTTGGTGCACTGAGAATGGTATTTACTATTTAGGCACTGTTTGTCCCATGCCAAGGCACTTTTATAGGAAATATTTAAAACATGTGAATCTTATTTAACCTCTTTTCCTGCCTCGTAACAGGAGGTGTGGCAGAAACTCCTTGTCCTTATAAATGTGTCTCTGATCGGTATCACATGCCACACTGTTACACAGCTTTGGAAGAATTAATTTATACTTTTGGTGGGCCATGGCTGTTTGGTCTTCTTCTTTTTGGTCTTCTTGTCTTACTAGCCCTTGTTTTGAGCGTTGCCAGGATGAAATTTGTTGGTACTGACGAATTACCTGGCCCTGCTCCAAGTCAGCATGGTTCTCAAATTGATCATTCCTTTCCATTTCTCGAGTCGCTAAATGAGGTAATCTGTTTCCATTCAGTATAACTCTTATCTTGAAATTATTTTTTCTTCTGCTGACATTGAAACTTCTTGAACATGATCCAGGTCTTGGAAACTAACAGGGCTGAGGAGTCTCAGAGTCACGTGCACAGAATGTATTTTTTGGGTCCAAATACATTTAGTGAACCTTGGCATCTTCCTCATTCTCCTCCTGAACAGATAACAGAAATTGTGTAAGTGTTTTTTTCTATAGTCAAGTTTTTATAGTACTGACTTGTTTAAATCCATATGTTTAAATGGTGTATGTTTTAGACGTAATACCTTTTATATCCCTGAATTTTGCACGGCTTATTCAAGCTTATTTAAATCCATATATTTAAACGCTGTTTGAACCGTAGTACCTTTTTAATCCTTGATTTTTGCACTGCACGTTCAGGTATGAGGATGCATTCAATAGATTTGTTGATGAGATCAATGCCCTTGCTGCCTACCAGTGGTGGGAGGGATCAATCTATAGCATTCTTTGTATCCTTGCTTATCCTCTGGCATGGTCATGGCAGCAGTGGAGGAGAAGAAAGAAATTGCAAAAGCTGCGTGAATTCGTTCGATCTGGGTATGATCATGCATGCTTACGTTCTTGCCGTTCACGTGCTCTTTATGAAGGCCTTAAGGTATGTCTTAATGTGCTCATCTATGGTTTGATCGCATGTATTTTGCTTTGATAATCGCTATAATTCTGTATTCCCATTTTTCTACTTTGAATTTCTGACTTCAAGTTTTACAGCTTATTCTTGACACTGACAATCGATTTATTATCTTTGTCAATGCCTTTTTCTTTCATTTCGAAGTTGGATTATGTTTTCAAAGAAACAATCGCTTGTTCATTGTGTTTTGCAACACATTTTATTAACTAGTCCTTTAAACCCGTTTATACATTGTGTTTGCAACACTGTTTGTTACTTATGCCACATTTTGATATTTTTTTTCCCTTCAGGTTGCTGCTACACCAGATTTAATGCTTGCATATATAGATTTCTTCCTTGGTGGAGATGAGAAGAGGCTTGATCTTCCTCCTCGGCTTCACCAAAGATTTCCCATCTGTTTAATCTTTGGTGGTGATGGAACTTACATGGCACCTTTTTCTCTCCATAGCGATAATATTCTAACTAGTCTTATGAGTCAGGTACTCCATACAGCCCAACTACACTTGAAATATTTGTGTGTTCAATCATTGTTCCCCCCTCTTGAGAATGAGTTTGGTGAGCTAGTTTGCATGTTTATACTGGCAGGCTGTACCACCAACTATGTGGTATCGACTGGTTGCTGGATTGAACGCTCAACTAAGATTAGTACAGCGTGGTCACCTTAAGACATTATTGTTGCCTGTTCTCTCCTGGCTGGAAGCTCATGCAAATCCTAATCTTAGCAATCACGGCGTGTTAGTTGATCTTGCATGGTTTCAGTCTACTTCGTCTGGTTATTACCAGCTTGGTCTTGTGGTTTATGCAGTAGAAAGTCAAATTGATACTACTGTGGCTGATACATTTACCAGACCTACTAAAGTAGAATCACCACGGTATACTGATTTCATTAGTTTTAGCTTATTTCGAAATCATAACCATTTGCCTAATGCCTGTCCTTATACTTTACAGCATGAAGAGGGTTAGCCAAGCAGAAGCAATTCTATTAAATAGGGACGCACTTCTGAGGCATAAAATAGGAAATGGTAGTATATTAGATAAATGCAATGTGCATACACTTGATGATAAGAAAGATATTTTCTATCCATTATCATTTGTCATGCATAACACCAAGCCTGTTGGTCACCAGGTACTGTGCCGCTGCCTCGACTGCTCTCCACATAGTTTCTTAATTTTGATTGCTCTGTTAACATATTTAGTCTATGCAATACGTATTACCCTGCTTCAGAAAGTTAAATTTGATTGTAGTGAATTAATTCTTTGGTTTCTCTGCAGGATCTCGTTGGTTTGGTCATTTCAATCCTTCTACTGGGAGATTTTAGCTTAGTACTCCTTACTCTGCTCCAATTGTATTCCTTTTCACTGGTGGATATTTTTTTGGTTTTATTCGTTCTTCCGCTGGGTCTACTCGCACCTTTTCCTGCTGGTATAAATGCTCTATTTAGTCATGGACCCAGAAGATCTGCAGGGCTTGCCCGCGTATATGCACTATGGAATATCACCTCTTTGATTAATGTGGTGAGTTCTATAACCTTCTTCACACAGCCAATCTGATTTAGGGAACCCTTCTATCTTGTAATTTACAAATGCATGATTTTCAAATGCATGATTTTTGGCATGGTATTTTGATTAATTTTCAGATATGCGCCTTCATATGCGGATTCATACATTACAAGTCTTCAACACGGAGGCATCAGAATTTGCAACCCTGGAACCTGGGCGCGTGAGTGCAATATTTCCCTATTGTGGCATTTACGTACATACCACTCAATTCCTATGTATTTACATGGATAACATGTAAATTTTACTTCTTTAAAATTCAACCACCCAAATATTTCACGTCACATAAACAAAAACCACTGTTCTAGCTTTTAAAAGGTGAAATACACCTTTTCATGCATAGGTAAGATGACATATATGTAAAAATTAAAGTTTCGGTGTTGGATATCTAAATACATAGGAATTGAGTGATATGTATGCAAATCTTCCTTTCCTATATTTCTTGCCATATAGGCGGGAGCTGAATTGGCCTCCCATTAGATTTCCTAACTTGGTTGTTTGGTGGCAGAGATGAGAGTGGGTGGTGGTTGTTCCCTACAGGGCTGCTACTCTGCAAGTTTGTCCAAGCAAGGCTCATTGATTGGCATGTGGCTAACTTAGAGATACAGGATCGTTCGCTGTATAGTAATGACCCAAATGTGTTCTGGCAGTCATGACATGACAAGGTATCCAGTGATAGGTAGAAGAATCTGCGTTAGATGCAAAACCTATTATTCTTTATTTTCTTTGCTGTTTTTATTACTTTTTTTTTTTTTTAATTTTCTTATGAATATTTTTGAAAGAGAAATAGAGAAAGATAACCAAGAGGGAAGGGGGGGCCTTCTTTTTATGCATTAAGGCCTTTCTGATGCATTATACTGCTAGACTGACAAATTGTTTGATGTCAGTCACAGTTTCAAAAGATGTAAATATAACGCCAAACATTCTTTTGTAGAAATCTGACTTACAAATGTAATATTATATGGGAATTCTCTGCCAGCTTTTTCCTTCTTGATGGGGAAACTGCATACAACTCTTAAAAATTGTTTCAGATTGTATTTATATATAAACATTTTTATGAATTCAAAACGTTTTGTTATTACTTTCTGTGTTTACTCTTTTTTTTTTCCTCGTGGATCTTCTTACCTTTTTACTTTCATCTTGCTGGAGGTTTCTTATGTATGAATTGAGTTTTGAAGACAACAATTTTTTTGGACCTGTAGTTTATTGGTTATGACTTATTATTCGCAATTATTATAAAATTTTAATTTGCAGATATGATCGTGTCACCATGCCTTGGCCGTCTGTAATAACCATATTTCTAACTCTTATTTTAATATTTATATATCAACGAAGTTACTTGTTCACTTTTTAAATTCTCAACGAGAAACTGTGACTGTAAATGTGAAAAATGTTGACGGTAGGACCATTACAATTAGGTTATCATTCATCAAGTGAAATAGTATAGTGGGGGTGAAGTACAATTCAGAAATATATATACAGACCTAAGGCATACATTGAACTACAATTATGTCATTGCATGGTGGTGAGATGAAGAATAAGAGCACAGCATTTGTAATATGGGTTGTTAGATGGGTTGTGCTGTTGGGGGTGAATTTCTTGTCTTTTTAGATGAAAAGTATCTTTTAAAAATATTACTTTTACTTTCAGAAAATTGGACTGTAAAATACTATCTCCATTTATGAGCGATTTGTAGGTGCTTGTGAGGCCAAAATGGGTTTCATTTAAGAACAATTACTACTAATCAACTTGGAAAAATAAAATTTAAAATTTAAAATGTTTCAAGGGAACGTGTCATCCAATGAATAGGAGACTTGTTTTCTTTTTTTTTTAATTTTTATTCAAAAATTATAATTGCATAATTTTAAATTTTTTTTTATATTTTTTATTAAAATTATATTTGTAAATTTTAAATATTTTATTTAACTCAAATTTTTTAATTTTTTCTACTAATAAAACTAAAAAATAAAAAAATTTACCCCCTTTTATGCAGCAATTTTACATAATTTTTTTGTTCTAAGATTTTAATCCTACATTTAGATCAGAAATATATCATTAATAAATTTATTTTTATTATTTTATAATTTTAAATTTATTTTTCATTTTAAAACTATTTGTTCATTGAATGGGTAATTATTATTCATCAAAAACCTTAATAGATATTGTTGTGTGTTGAAAAGTTTGCAATGTTAAAGTATGAGAGTTTATTATCATAATTCGACACAAGCATCTCACATGCACATAGATGAAAAAAAAAATTCGTCGAAGATTTTTTTTACGAGAAAATTTTGAGGGAAAAGCATGAGTTTTAGTCTAGTTGAAATGATTTCATTGAGGTCTAGCTTAGTTAAAATGATTTTACTATATAATAAGAGTTACATGACTATGTTTGCTCTTGAGTAGGTGATGGTGATATTTTAAGAACAGTGGTTATTGACTTGATTTCCACAAGAGGACCCATATAAAATATTTGAGAAGCCTCGATGATTCTGATGTAATGATAATTATTCGATGATCTCGAGCATCAGGAGATAATTATTTGATGGTGATGTTGGTGATTAGGTGATAGTAGTCCTGAGGTGATGATGGTGGTGATGACTAAGCGATGGTGGTGAGCAGACAAGCTTCGGCTGTTCGACGGTGGGGGCGACTGAACGAGCACCTGCAGTTCATCAATGATTGTCGGTAATCGTTGGATTCAAATTTTTTTCAAGAGCATGAATTTAAATCTTATTTTTTTCTCCCCTGCCCTTATGAAATTTTTCTAAATTTAACAAAATGTTTCTCTCGGAACTATATTAATAGCCTTATGCCCAACGTTATGGAGGAAATTAAGAAAAAGAGAGTTTGGAGACATAAAAACTTTAAAGCTCCGCCCGACAATTAACACAAAAAATATCCAATAATCATCATCAATTAATTGCTATCTTTGATCATCATCATACCATAACCTCACATGACATTTTTTTTTAATTTTTTACCAAAATATATAAATAATCATTCAAATAGAAAATATAATAGATAAAATGGGCTCTTATATGCAACGTTGACATGCATGAATAAACAAAGCTCACCTTGATCTCTAAAATAACAAAGAATTTTCCTTTATCAAGCAAACTTTTATCTCATTTTTTTTAAATATTTTTTCTACTTAGAAAATATGCCATGAAAAAACTTAAGAGAGAGCTAGGATTTTCTTAGGAATGATAAATTGAGGAACCATAAATAATAAAGCCATTAAGCGAATATTTATAGTAGGTGGTTAATGTTATTATTTTAATCATTAAAATAATTAAATTAATTTAAAATTATTTTTAATTTTTCTTGCCAAAAACCCCTCCAAATTTTTAATTTTTTAATTAAATTTAAATTCAAATTTGCAGAAACTGTCATTATAACTTTCTTTAAAATTGAACTTTGCATTGACCCTTGGGAGTTTGTGAAGGATTGCAAAGTACTTTTGTAGAGTGGCATATTAGGGTCCGTTTGGGGCTGCTTTTTTGCGGTTTCGCGGCCCCGAATTGCGAAAACAATTTGTTTGGCTCGGAGCTTCACGGAGGAGAAGCGGAAAGTGGTCTCCTCCCCGCAGCACAGCTTTCGCAGGGTGAAAAGGCTTGTTTTGCCCCTCGCAGAAAACCCTCGTCCCGCCCTCTTCTTCCTCCGAATCCCGCGGATCGCTCTCCCGCGAGCGATCTTCTTCCTCCGAATCCCAAATCCTGCGGATCGCCCTCCCGCGCGCGACCAGGTTCTTCTTCCCCTCTTTTCTTCCTCGACCAGGACCGCAGCTCTCCCCGCTCTTCTTCAGCGTTCTTCTTCCCCGCTCGTCTTCCTCGACCAGCACTGCAACCCATTCTTCTTCCCCGCGTTCTTCTTCCCCTCTCTTCTTCCTCGACCAAGACCGCAGCTTCCCCCACGTTCTTCTTCCCCGCTCTTCTTCCTCGACGAGGACCGCAGCCCGTTCTTCTTCCCGCTCTTTCGCGAGTATATGATCAATTTGTTTTTATTTATTTATTTTCGCCATAGCTCATAAGGATTGAGTGGTATGGATGTGACTACCCCTTCTTTTAATCAATCCTTTGCAACTTTTTCTAGCATTGTGGTTTATCATTATGGTACTTCTACATTGGTTGTTTCTGTATACATTTTCTGAAAGCATTTTCATTTAGAAATCCTTACAGGTTATAAGGCAGTTATGGAAACAAGTAATTAGCAGAAGCAATGGCTGCATGTTTTTATGAACATTACATTTTTTTTTGGGAAATTTGCATTCATATCTCAGAAGCATGTTTAGAATTGAAATGGGAAAGTGTTTATTATATTTTTCAGAAGCAATAGCTGCATGTTTTTATAGCAGTGGCTGACGGTGGACTCCACTGTTTTGCTAAAAATTGTAGATGACAGCTGAGAGGCAGCTTTCAGTAGCTCATTGGTTAGCAATATATGATGCTAATAACTTTGTAATTTGATTGAGGATGAAACTTTCAGTACAACTGCGATACATTGCTACTAGAAATGTATTAGATGATCCATACTTGAGATGCTTTAGCTTTACATACATAGCACATATGGCGTGGAACAAGATGTAGGAATTGAAGCCATAACGTTTTTTTTAAACCAATTTATTAGCTTTACATACATAGCTTTACATACATAGCACATATGGCGTGGAACAAGATGTAGGAATTGAAGTCATAACGTTTTTTAAACCAATTTATTAGCTTTACATACATAACACATAATTCTTATATATTTACATATGTTTTTTAGTACAGAATTCTTATATATTTACATACCACACAATTCATTTATGTAAAGCTTGGAATATGATATTTTTTGATGCGATATAAAAGATTTGAGTGGTGTAAATGTAAGAAAGCAAAGTTTAGTTGTTAGCTCCGCGAAAGGGTTATACAATGCAGAATTGAATCCATTTTTCTGTTATTTTCTGGATGTAAGCTCTGCGAAATGGATATACAATGCAGATTTGAATTCAATTTTCTGTTATTTTCTGATATTTTCATTTATTTTCTGCCTTGCAAAATGGATGTACAATGCAGATATGAGATATTGGTAGACAAACAAGAACTTCTTATTCCGTGATGCAGTTGTAGGGAGTTGTTTATTGGATTTGCTGCTTGAGATATTAAAATGAATCTGAGATTCTGATTCTACAATTCCTTGTTAATTCATGGAGCTGTTTTAAGCGTCTTCATGTGGAAGATAGAAAAAAGAGTGGATTTGTTTTTCTTAGAAACCAGCTATCATAACTATCACATCTGGTAGAAGTCAACATCTTTTTGAAAAATTAGTTGGAATGTTACAATGTGAATAATGCAGTTTTTTCTTTCTTTCTGCATAAAAGGGCCGTTGCTTTTACATAAAAGGATTCTTTTGTTAATTCATGTAATTAAATAGTAAAGAGTAGCTTTTCAAGGAAACCTGTTATTATATTTTTTGAAATGACAAACCACTCATGTATCTCCCAGTTCAGTAGGAATGCCTACAACCCAATTCCTTTGTATTTATATATCAGGTGTTAGATTTGTAAATTCATAGAAATTGAGTGGTATGTATGTAAAACTTTCTTAAATTTATCATTTTATAACTTCAATCGTAATGAGATAATCCTTCTCATTTCTCATGTAAGAACATAATTGGAATGACAGCATGTAAGAGATAGGAGTTGAATCTTTACAACTAGATTATCTTGTTTCATCTGTAGCCAAAGTGATCAAAATGTTGATACATGCTAGTTGGATACTTCATGAATTGTGAGATAGATGTATGTCAGTTACTCGAACATGACCTTCAAAAACTTGTGGCTGAACTCCCTCTTCCTCTTCCGGTTGTATTGTTAATGCAGTGTTGATTATTTTTTCATTTGTTAATGTGTATGTGACGAAATTGGGTGAGCTGTTTGCAAATGCCACAACATTTTTCTTAACTCCTTCCTTCAATTGGTTATTGAAAGGAGTAATTTTTTTATTCAAAGCTATGTATTTTCTACTTCATTGCCATAATAAAATGTTCGCTTGCTTCCTCGTGGATGTAGGTCAGTTTGACCGAACCACGTAAATTGTTTGGTGTCTTTTTTTACATGTCAATTTCGTTATTTAAAATGTTTGTTTCATTCTGATGTAATAATCATAACTATTTTGTTTTTATATCACCTGACAACGATGATCGGTTACATTACATATCTAACACTTCAATTTTATTCCTTAACCATAATTAATTTCACATATTTACATAATTAATTCACATATTACATATTAATTTTATTCTTCAAATACTTTCATTATACAATACATATTTACATTTAACTTCATTAATTTTATGCGACCCAATTCTTTCGTAAGACCTCCAAAATAATATGCAAATATTAGTAAAACATCAAGGTTTATGTGTTAGATATGTAAATACATAAGATTAGCATTTGTGTTCTTATTTCTAAACAGAAGTTGTTAGCACTTTGGTAGCTTACTGAAGTTTCAAAAAAATGATTCTTATATTTTTTTAAATAGTTTTACCAAACAGGGATAGTATGGCCTTTTTTCCTTAAACAGCTGCCTGACAGTTGGTTTCACACAGCTGCACCAAACAGACGGTCAATTTTGCCACCGCTGCTTCCCCACAGCAGCTTCCTGGGGCAGCGCAACTAAAGCTGAAAAGCTGAGAAACTGCAGCTGCGCCAAACAGACCCTTAATTTCAAGTACTCAAAGTATACTAACATTTTATTTAGATGTTGTATTTTAAAAATAAGAAGAATTTATTAAAAGGCTATTAAAATATTAGATAAGACAGCAATGCATAAGTTGAGGTGTCCAATGGGTAAGATAACACATCTCAACGTCAGATAAATAGGTGCAGTTAATCGAGGTTCAGATTTGAAAGTGCAAAGTTGAGGACTGAGAAATGTCACTGCATGAGAACTATAGGATTTCAGAGTTGGAATTAAGTGGTTGTGTTGAATTTTTAAAAAAGAATTCATCAGGGCATGGGATGTGTCGGTTGACAAAGAACGGTAAGAAAAAGAATCGTGCACGAACAAGAAAGCTGAAAACTGCAAGCGACGCATAAGAAAGAGAGAAAAAGAAAAATGAGCAATAGGAAAAAGCAGCAAGCAAGTCTTCATACAAAGGAAAGAGAGAGAGCCAAAAAAGGGGGGAAAATGTGAATGAAAGAGATGAAGCCAAGAATGAGAGCATGGATGATCGAGAGAGTACACAAGAGAGACATGTGATTGAGAAAATTAAAAAGAGAATATCTTTTAAAAAAATTAAATTTATGAGGTCGGATGAAGAAGACAGAGGAGCTTGATTATGAAGAGAGGGATGTTGGATGTTACCGAGTTGGGAGGTATGCATGCCATTTTAGATTCATCTTATATTAAAAGGATTATTTTAAACAATAGGAAAATACATATAATCATGATAAATATAAATTTAAATTATTTTATTTAAAACGAGCATGTAACGTCTTATCCTACCAAATTCTCATCACTCATGCATGTCAAATGTTTGTCATCTCGCACGTAAATTTTCCAAGGCAAGATCATGTTAGAGAAATTAAGTGAAAATTGATTTGAACTTACTCAGAAGCATAGGGACATGGACAAGAAGATCTTGTAAGATGTGGTATCAACCGTTCATTATGAAAGTTAATAGCCAGGCTTGTAGCAACACTACAAAGCCCTGTGTTAAAGTGTTGGAAGCTACACCATGTTGAATGCTTACTTAGTTCTAGGGTGTGTTATTTTTGTTGAAAACTTGGCAGTTGCCCCAATTCTGCTCAAAGATCCACACAAAATATTAGCTCAAGAAGTGATACATTTGAAAGAAGTTTCGGGAAGAAATTTACTACTAGAAGTGGTCAACAAAGAATGATAAGTCTGGTGAAGTGACTCAAATTAAGCAGCCATGGCAGAACAGTCGATCAAGAGTCTTTTTTTATAAACACTTCAGGATTCTGACGAACCTACTTATATTGATGTTGATGCTAATAGAGTTTGATAAATGTTATATTATTTTATGTCACATGGGTATTATTATAATTATCTTATGTTGAGTATCATTTTAGTTATGTACATTTGCTTCAAAAATTAAGTGTTATTTTAGTTATATTACACACTTTTATATGAGGGGCTATTTTAGTTAGGTTATCATAATTCAAATATTGGGACTTATTAGTCGAGTGATCTAGTCTCAGAAGTTTGATTTATTGTATTTGTTTTTTTATTTTAGTTAATAAAAGTTAAACTTTTATAATAATTTGAATAATTCATGTTTTATCTACGTAATAAGTTGCATTTTGGAAGTTTATAAATTTTGGAATGAAATTTTCTAAGTGAGAAAGATTGTAACGCCTTATCTTTTAAGAGACAAACGAGTCGTATAGTTTCAACTCTCAAGATCCATATCCAAACACTAGGGAGATAAAAAGGTAGGATAAACCTCACTAATATGTTTAATGTTTAAGGAAGAATGAAGCTTTGTGAGGTCTGACAGTTTTGCCTTCCTGAGAAAAAAAGAAGGGGAAGGGCTAAAGAGTAAAGGAAGCGGCAAAGATGGGTGATGAGAGGAAGTAAGAACGTCGGTGCATGCAATTGAGAGGAAGGGAGAGCAAGTTTGGGCATAGATTTAATCGTGAGATGGAACTGTACAGCTGACGATTTCAGCTGGTTGATCTATCGTGAATGGGAGCAATCGAAGTCATGCGAAGTGGGACGCAAAGGATAGATCAGTTAGGTTGTGCAAAAAGATTTGATCGACCTCGAACTTGCATGTAAGTGTAAGAGGGAGTCATGTCAATGTAGAGTAGAAATGACAAGGTGTTGAGCAGAAATCACGATCAAAGGATGTGAACAAGTTTCGATGTGTGAGCAGAATTGAAGCGAGCCTCAAAGTCTTATGAGCTATGAAGAACATGTACGGTCGAGCATCCCACACTTGAGAGTGAGAAGATACAAACCTCAAGTTACTTTTGTGTTAATTTTTTGTGTTGGAAAAAGTTTAAGTTTACCTTTATTAAAGCAAACTAATTTAGACATTTGTTAGTATTATCAAACAAGTGAGGCCAAACTCAACGGGATTTCCCCTCGCATTTCACTACTCCCATAAATATATTTGGTGGCATCCTTCCCACAACGCCATCGACTTTCGTAGGACTTATGAGGATCATACACATGTCTCTATTGAGGCATATGAGTATTAGCTTAGATAGTCTTTGTCACAGGTCGAAAATGATGTTCCCGAGACCTGCACTCAATATGGAGAAGGTGCAAATGAGATGATAAAGTTGCGAGAACAAATTACGTATGCAATAATTAGAGGGTGATTGAGGGATGGTTACGTTTTATTTTTGTTAATTGTAATCGTTGTTAAAGACATTCATTGTATATTGTATCGAAATTTTATACAATTTGTGTATAACTTTGTTCCTTATATATCTGAGATTTACTGCGGTCATTTTTTTATGCAGGTTGTATTAATTTTTTTCCTTTTGCATTTTCTTTTTCATCTTTTTTGGGTTTTGAAGGTCTATAATGAGATTCTTGACCTAATGAGTTCTACTGAATGACACGTACATCGCTATTAGTTGGTGTCACATGTGAAATCTTAATGAAGGCGATTAAGTTCATCTCTTTTTTCGATACTATAGTATTTGAGGTTCTTCTAGTTGGCATTTTTTTTGTGATATGCACATGTGACACAGACGAGTTTGGTATTACGTGAGTTAAAAGCAACCAATAACCTTTTTTTATAAGATATGTCGTCTTCTTGTAGTGACAGATTCGCCGGTTTACATACCGAGTTCTTTGAGACCTCATAGTTGTATAAAATTTTAACAAATTACTTTCATTATTAATTTTTATTAGTGTTATCTCTAAGATTTTGTAATTTTAAGCCTTCAAAAAAATGAGCTCGAGAACTTCAAGTACCTCTAGAGGATTGCGCTGTTACTTCGTGTTAGCCACATAATTACAGGAAACTGCTTTATAGATGCCACGAAGAATCACAGAAAATTGTGACTATTTTCGGTGGCCAAATGGGTTGGAAGATTCAATCGCTGAAAGTGATCAGGCATGGAATGTAACATTGGAGGACGGCTTATCTCGTGACAAATAATGTTGTCATATTATTATTTATGATTTTATTAGTCATTTTCTTAATTTTAGTAGTCATGTTATTCAATATTTGATGTGTCTATCTTTATTTTGTAATATTTTGCACTGAATATTTGCTCTCCAGTATGGAATGTACTAGTATTAACAGTTCTGTTGCAAGCAATACTACTAAAGAGGCATAATGATCATTTGTCCAAAAACAACTGTAAAAAAAACAAACAAACAATCAGTTTATCCGCAGCAGCAACTTATTTTTAAGAGCCCCAAACAGACCCTGAATATTAAAAAATAAGCAAAACTTAATGCATATAAAAATTTTAGATTTCTCATATGATCAAGTGTCTTATGATTTTCTATAAAGTAATTAGAGATTTCTATAAAGTAATTAGAGGAACCAGCATGCATATTATTTTTTTTATTGAGTTATTATAATTTAAAAGAGTAATTGCTCCACTAAATTATTTTAGATAAATCATTATTTTACTATTTAATATAAGTATGAATTGTGAAAGAAAGAATTTGTATCTTAGATGAGGCAACACTAAAGCAAAATATGTTCTTTTAACATAGTTTTTTTATTTTTATTTTTAGCCTTTTATGGATCTTTTTTTCTTATTAAATTAAGAATTAAGAAATAAATTTGAATTTCACGATCCGATCGTCGCCCTTCACATGAAAACTCCAAAACCCTGAATCAAGTCATGACAAAATTACTGATTAAGCTGAAACTCAAGACATAAATGAATAATAATTGAAAAAGGATATTATTGTTAAAGGATTAATAAGAAACCATAAACCATTTATCTATTGTATTTTCCACCCTAAAAAAAATCCACCACAAGTATAAAATATCAATGATTGTAAACAATAAAACAACATAAATCTAATTAAAATCAGGTGGTGAAATTATAGAAAGCCAAAAGAAAAAGAAAAAAAAATCAATCACCGTCAAAAATAATAGTTGTCACAACCAAACCTCCAAAAATATGATTTTACATACCTGCATGGAAACGAGAAATGGTTGGATGCTCTAGCACAAAATCACATAGATCCAAGCGCCCGAACATGTAGGCCCCTTTCTCATGCCTGATTTAAAAACAGTGTACAATAAAGTTCTATACTTAAAATCAATGAATTAAAACTATTTCAACAGCACATATTTAGACTTGTACACAACATCCATTTGGAAAGCAAAAAGTGATATGATCTGAGAAATTACTCACTAAATAGTTTAACGATGCATAATTTTATTCCAGAAGTAAATATTATTTATATGCACTACTATCATGCAATGTTCAGCCTTGCAACAATTATTTAAAGTTACAGGGCAAAATGGTGATTGCATTCAGTCGAAAGTATACAACCAAAGGTTGGTGATTTCTTCTCATGACCTAAAAATATTTCATAAGAGATACAATTAGAAAAGCAATGAAAAATAACTCTGCGGCTCATACAAAAGATTATAAGAACACAAGTTACATGTAAAATATATGGGAAACATTCTTTACACAGTTAAACATGAGAACCATTCTCCTCAGTTCTCCACAATTATCTGGGCAGCCCTAAAGGTGTCACTACAAAATACAACTTGATGCCTCTCATGCCTAGGATATCAAAACTTCTTGGAGTTGATGTTAAGATGCCCAATGATTCTATTGGCGAGGAAGTGAAGAAGATCGTCGTTGCATCACCAGATGGCGGTTGCATCCTCCTTGAGAATGTGAGACTCTAAAGGAAGAAGAGAAGAATGAACCAAAGTGTGCAAAGAAACTTGATCTTCTTGTTGATCTCTATGTTAATGATGCCTTTGGAACTGCTCACAGAGCTCATGCTTCAACAGAGGGTGTTTCAAAGGGCTGGAAACCTATTGTTGTTGGCTTCCTTGTTCAAAAGGAACTTGACTACATTGTCGGGGCTGCAGCGAATCCGAAGACATTTACTGCCATTGTTGGTGGTTCAAAGGTTTCAAAAAAAATTAGGGCGATGGAGTTGCTCTTAGAGAAATTTGATATCCTTCTTCTTTGAGGAGGAATGATTTTCACATTCTACAAGGAACAAGGCACAAGGACATGGTCTTGGTTCCTCTTGCTGAGGAAAATAAATTTGATCTAGCAATAGCTCTTATTAAGAAGGAAAAGTTGAGAGAAGTGAAACATTTGTTACCCTCTAATGTCATTGTGGTAGACAAGTTTGCAGTTGATGCCGGCAGCAAGATTTTGCCAGAATCGCCATCCTTGATAGTTGGATGGGCCTTGACATCGAACCGGACTATTGAGGCATTCAACACAACTCTTGGCAACGCTAACACCCTAAACTAACATGGGCCCATGGGTGTCTTTGTGTTTAAGAAGTTCGATTTTAGAACAGATTTCATTGCACAGAAATTGGTCAAGCTTACTGTACAAGATGTTGCGGAAACCCTATCGCTGTCGTGGAGAAAGTCGTACTTATCGTCAAGGTGAGCCACATCTCAACAACCGGTAGTGCAAGCTTGGAGTCTCTAGAAGGAAAATCACTATCAGGTTTTCTTTCTTTTTTTTCCATGCAACGGGACCTCCTCTAAAGCCCTCCTCTAGAGCATTTTCATCTACAAAACTTTTTACTACCGCAGCCCTACCTTTAGAGTTTTTTCCCTGCAGATGGCCCTTTCCCGGAGCTTTCCATGCAGCAGACCCTCCTCCGGATTTTTCCCCTATAGCAAACTCTCCTCCGAAGTTTTTCCCAACAACAGAACCTCCTC
>NEWO01000156.1:958819-974776 GCA_003013225.1 Phalaenopsis aphrodite | reverse complement strand
AAACTGTCATTATAACTTTCTTTAAAATTGAACTTTGCATTGACCCTTGAGAGTTTGTGAAGGATTGCAAAGTACTTTTGTAGAGTGGCATATTATAATCATTTTCTTAGACCCCAAACTCTCGAATTTTTTAGAGTGACTCAAACAGTCTCGCAGTCATGACGAAGTTTAATTTGTTAATTTGTTTGAATTTAAATTTAATTAAAATTTAAATTTGTTTGTACAAAACATGGTTGGCAACCAAAGAGAGCGTAATAGTTAATTTGTTTGAATCACCCACTTTTCACAATATAATATACTAGATTTTAGGGGACAAGGAACTCTTTCGATGAGTCATGATGAAGTTTAGCTTAATGCTAAACCTCCATAATGGTTTGTGAATTTTTTTAAAATCTTGAATTTTCCCTTATCATTTGATAAAAAAAAACTCGTTTGATGAAACTTCAAATATAATCTTAATATTGAAACCATAAACATTTGTTTTTACATTGTTTGGGGCAATCAAAATAATTTTATTATAAAAGTAAATAAACTTTAAATTATATGGAAAATTTAAGATTTTGTTTGGCATCAATTTTATTTTATAATTTTATACTTTTTTTCTCGGTTAAAAAATGTTTTTAATTTTTTGTTAAATAATTTTATTTTTAGTCATTTTGAATGTTTAAAAAGAAACATAATCATCAACAATTGACTATATTATTACTAGAGACTGCCACCATCCATCAACTACAACCACATTCTTCATAAAAAAATTCCATTATCCTTGCCTCACTAGCTATTCATGCTGGCCATTTGGGTTGCAAATCAACTGAACTGGTTAGAGTTGTGAGAAAGTTTGAGCCTATTTTTAAAATTCGAGCTTGAGCTCTACTCAGGCTTAAATGGAGCTTTTAGGGTTGTGTTCAAGCTTGGGCTGAGCTCGAGCGCAAGTGAAGTTCTTGTGTATAAGTTGAAGCTTAGTTCATTTGTTTTTCTGTCTTTTGAGTTGATTCATGCTCATTTCATATAATGACAATTGATTCATTATCGAGCAGATCAATGAGCGGTGTTATCAAACTATTTAATTTCTATCCATACAACATTTATCAAGCAAACTAAAGTTAGGGCTATCATGTTATTTATTTTTTAATCACATTAGTCTTATCAAACAAACTAATGAGTGATATGATTGAGTTAATTATTTTCTAATCAAATAAGCTTTATAGAGCTTATAAATGAGTCATTTGTACAAAAATAGCTTTTAAATGAATAAGTTATTAAATAATTAATTAAAATAAGCATATAAATGCACAAAATAAATGGTTAATTTTACAGATAGGCTTTTATCTTATTTTATATATTATGAATATAAAATTTATTATATTTTAATATAAACAAGTTTTAAATAAGCTTTGGCTAGCACGTTGTTCTTGCAATTAAGCTTTAGCTAGCATGAGACATTCCTCACGCAGGTAACAAAAGTCAGGCTAGCACATTCAACAGGCATGTGGGCATGACTAGATTTAGAGTGGAAGGGGCTCGTGTTGAAGAAGCATGATAAGGTCGTCGAACAATGCTCACAATTTCGAGAAGGTGGAAACGAGGACGAGGAGATTGAGTGGTTGAGCACGAAACAAGTGAACATCACGAAAGAGCCTTTTAGAGCCAAATCAAGTGCACCGAAAGCGAGCATGCAAGCCACCGATTTTGGACTGATTTGAATTGTGGGATGGTAGATTTTCTTTTCCTAAACTTAAGTAGAAGTTGTGATAAAAATTAGGTGCAAGTGAGCACTTAGGAGATGTTCGGTAGCATGCTATTAATGGATTTAGCCACTGGATTTCACTTAAATCCAACCAAACATAAGAAAAGAATAAAACCTGAATCAAATGCTACATTTAATCAAATTTTCGCGTTCTATCTACGTTTCCCGCTTTCCATTTTTTTAAGTGCGTAAATCTAAATTTAATAAATCTGATTGCAAGCCGGATTTATAAATTATTCTTTCGCTTGCTCGAGCTACATTTTCATCGCCATGATTCATCGAATTTATCAAATTTATTAGATCCTATTCTATTGCTTGCTCGAGCTCCGCTTTCTGCAAAACACCGCCTCAGGGTATAATTATCCACTGTGAGATCGCTAGTTTACCTTTTTTTGAGTTTTTGATGCATTTTTCCTTGAAACAAAATATTAATAAATTTAGGTGAAAACTCTAGCTTTTTTTATTCCAAAGAAAATACTTTAGGCTATAGTTTTGCATTTATTTAATATTGATTTTTTGGATTTACAAAATAATTTATAGAAAAACTTGTAGGGCTTTTATTAACACATAAATGTTAGAAATATTATATTGAGTAGATTAATTAGAACTTTTCAAAGTATATTGGTTAGGCCAAACGAAAATATCAAATTTATGTAAAGTCCAATTACTTATTGAATATTAACATTTTAAATTTAGTAATATTATTTTTAAAATTATGCATGATTTTAACTAAGAATTTAAGATTTTCTTTGAAAAGCATTTTATATAAAAAAAACGCTTATAGCAATTATGATTTTGTTTTAACATAATTTATTTTTCATGATTTTGCATTTCAACAATTACAATTAGTTAAGTTCAACATTATGATTAGTATGATCATTAAACACGAGTTAATATTCTATATAGAAGATATTATAATTTTTAACAAGATAAGTTTTACATTATCATAGAAATTTCTACCCAAAAAACATATTTTTTAAATGACTTTATATTTTTTTTCTAATAATATGACATATTACTTAACACTGTCATTGTCGATCTCAAGCCCGGATGTAAAAAGTGGAGGATTACGTTAGGTAGTCGACAGCCAACATAAAGCTTGTCAAAAAAATCATGACATGAAATGACACTAAATAGGACGCAATGGAGAAAAATGATTCATGTAGCCGACCCCACGTAGTGGGATTAAGGCTTTGTTGTTGTTGTTGTTGTTGAATATGTCATTATTAGGACAAGACACATTTTTGGCTTCACATTGATTGTTTAGTAGTCTCACATAACAAAACATTACATACACAAAATGACATTTAGATTCCATATACAAATAATAAAATCAACATAAAAAAGATAATGCATATCGAAGTAAAACTCATTATAGTATTAATTGGCAAAACTATTGAATCCAAACAAGTTTTTTGTTTTTTTTTTTTCCTCACATGAGACAATAATGAAAATTGGACACATCCCACTCTATTGATATATACGATATGAAATGTTTACAAGAAATGTAAATCTTAAAAGCAATGAAAAAGTTATTGTACAAAAAATAAAAAATATATTATAATTTAAATTTTTTGATACTTTATTTAATCATGATCTTATCAAAATATTCAATTTATCACAAAATTTTCTTGAAGGTCAGCAGGATAATCAATATGCATATTGTTCTCTTTTTATTGACCTATTTTCATTGACCAATTATGACTTAAAAATGTAAATTTTTCACTTTGATTTTTCATAACTTATTCAAAGAGACTGTACTATAATTAAGTAAACAGTAGAGGAATGTGTTAGGAATGTGTTAGGAATGTATTTTATTTCATTTTTTGTTTGAATTTTATAATGTTCTATCTATTTCATTACTTTCTTATTCAGATAACTTTAGAATAAAAAAAAAAAACTATTTCAATTGTTACTCAATAAAAAAACTAATGAAGCACCCCTCTAAATATAAATTCCTCTGCTCATATCATTGTTCATCACTGATGCCAAGAATTATGGTTCATCATACAGAAATCCATTCAATGGAATAAATAGATACAAGATGATGTATTCAATTATCAGAAGATTGAAACAACAATTTTGAATCAAAATGCTCCAATGATTTAAAAAAAAAAAAAAATCCCACAAGCTTCAAACTGAAGTCAAAATCAATGGCCACAGATCGTGACATAACAAACTGAAATTGAGATTCCTCTTCCTCTGTAAGTCAAAGTTCTAATCTTCAACCTCTTGATTACTTTCTGCATCCAACAATTCCCATTTGTAAATTCTACTTATCTACTGCAATCATGGTGCTGCCTTCTGCCCACACCATTATCACCAATGCACCAAACTACCAATGCCATAATCTATTTATAAGAATTGAGGCTTAAAAACCTGTAAAAATCTGTGTGAATATGAGAAAATTTGATTCATGATTCTGTAACTGGACTTCACCCACAGATGGCCTCCACTGCAACTGACTTCATTACCCCCTCGCACGGATCTCCACCAAAAACTTCAGGAACAACTGCTATGGCGCATGCTTGACGACCAATGCACCTCTGCACAACACAACCATTAAGGTTATAGAATCTTCAATGTCTGAATTCTCAAGGAGTCTTGTTTGATTAAAAGGGATGAATTTACCTTCTCAAATAAATCATAAGATTTATGAGCATGGCAGCTGCCTTCCGAGTAACCTCCACAGAGACCTTCTGGAGTGCCAAAGCTTGCAAATTTTATGCTTGTTATATTCTTTCCTTGCTCACAAGACAGATGAACCTTAGGATTTCGATACTCTTTGGTTCTCCAGTTGGTTATGGATGGCTGCCATTCAGAAACGTAAGCACAGACACTCCCTACAGTTCTGGCGACCAGTGAAATCCCGGTTGGATCCCCGCCCCACTCTTCAAACACAACCAGTAAGTTCCCAGTTGGGTTTAGCCATGAGCGAGGAACATGGTACCTGAGATGGGGAAAAACCTGGACCATAAGATTCTGTTTTTTATCCCAAAGGAACTAAAAGTGACTAAGAAAACAAAAAAGAAAAGAACTGAAAATAGTAGAATAATCTCCTGTTGTTTGCTGTGAATTATGCTGTTACATAATGTCACTCGTGCTTCATATTTACTTGAGTTTTCTACTGTTTAAGCATAGAATCATAAAGAGACGTACATGTATTCTATGATGCACAGATACTCCAACTTAAGAATCAGTGAGATATCGAGCAGGTATCAAATACGGACATGCCTCCGACATGGCTCCAACATTTGTGGACATTGTATTGAAGTGCCCAATTTAAAAAAGACACGCATGTCGAACACACATATCATAAATTAATGAACTAAAATTTTCTAAAAATATTTTTTAAAATATATACTTTAAAGATTAAAATTTTAAGGAAATTATTCTATTTTTTATTTAAAAGTTAAGCTTATCTTGATGTAATAGAAGAAAGTTGATGTTTTTCTTTTCAATATCATAAACTAAACAATATTTATGGATCTCTTTTAGTTTTTAAAAGTTAATATCAACAACCATTTTTATTATCTCTTCTTTATTATTCTTAATATTCTGTTAATTTCATTTTTATCTATGTTTTATAAATTATATTAGAAAGTTTTACATGCACACCACTCAATTCTGATGTATTTACATATCCAACACCTAAACTTTAATTTTTACATATAAAAGGTGTATTTCACATTTAAAACAGTTAAAATGATGGCATTTTAGACATGATATGAATGATTTGGGTAGTATAAATGTAAAATGCAAATTTTGGGTGTTAAATATGTAAAGACATAAGCATTGGTGGTATATGTAAGTGTCCCCTTATATTATAATGTCATGTCAAACGGATATTTGTACCCTATATTTTCAATAATAGAAGTATCACATATGTGTGTCATGTTGTGTCCATGTCCGTGTCCGTGTGTATGTATCCGTGAACCATAAATAATTCCATTTTTCTTGGTGAAACTAATTTATTATAAATTGCAAAGAAAACAATTTATTAAAAAGACAACATTTCGTTTCCACTTGACTCCTACAAAAGAAATAAAATCTGAAAGTTTGATTTTTGAAGATTTTAAATACCACCTACCATTTTTGCGAGGGTTCCCCGCAATTACTTTGGCACTTTTTCTCATTGTACTCTCCACGGTAATCGCATGAACTACAATCACCGCTTGCAGTGTATGCAGGCCAATACCTGCCAATACTTTGCCCATTTATCCATATCTGTCCCTTTCCCATGCTGGTCATATCTAATGCCAATGGATCATTACCACTTGGCACATCAAAGAAGGCCTTTAGAAAGGAGAAACACAATTAGTTCACAATTGAAATAAAATATAATTCAATTTATGGAAGGCTGTTTGGGATCACTTTTGTTTTTTGTTCTTAATTTTTCATTTTCATTTTGTTTTTTTAATATTTTAAATTAATACATATTTGATTGAGATATTTGTTTCTCAAAATAATTTTTTGAGTGCTTCTTAAAACAAATTGATTTGTTTTTCAAAAACCAAAAAATATCAAAAAAAAACAAGTAATAAAAGTGATGCAAAACAGGCCCCAAGTTATAAAGCCTAGTTTTCATCCTATCGAGAAAACCTATTCTATGAAGAAGAGCACATTCTTTAAGTTGTGTTTGAAATAAATAAAGGTTGTTAAAAAGTGCAAATAATAAAATCATAGTGAAATATGCAGCAATAGCAACAGGTTACGATTATCAATCGAGTAAAACTGCATAAAATTCTTAGTGTGCTTTATATATCGAACAATTTTATTTTCTAATGTTTCTCTCTCAAAGATTATCCAACATGAATTAAAACACGCAGAATCCCAAGAAAATCTTCAGATTATTGGATGAATAACAGATGACACACACATGCCACATATCTATCATCCAATAACCCACCCTGAAGACTTATTCAGCCTCTACGTTGAGCGGCAAAGTAACTCGCTTCTTCAACTTCAAAACTTTTAACTTCTATTTCTATTTACAAGAACCAAATAACACGCACCTTGTACCATGTTAAAGGCTTGTTTGCATCTACGTCGCCCCATTCGGAGCTTTGAGTGAGAGCATGCAGATTTAGAGCCTCCCCTTTCAACCCGACCTATAAATAGAATAAAAATTTTGCTTAACCTGCAACCAAAAGTGGAGAACATAATTCCTAGATGACAAACCTGGTAAGTCCATTTCTGCCATGTCAGGTCTCTCCATCCTTCATCAATACCACTTAACACCACCGGTCCAAGAATCCCAGCATTCCATGTCTCAAAATGCTCCCCAACATTCTGAGTACAATTCACATTAGTTCATACAAAACAAAATCATCAGAACATAAAATGCATGAAAGATCAAACGAAGCATAACTGGAAGCCCAACTGATGCGCTTAAGATAGAAATTGTGTTGCTTCCAGCACGCAACATCGCATTCCCAGAATATGTAAGCCTGGGATCCTGAACGCCGCCATATGACGTACCTGTTAAGGAGCTAATGAGTAGCTGAATATTCAAGTTATTTGATTACATGAACAGAAAGGAAGCACTGTAATTTTATATTAAACGTTTTCCATAACTCTCCTTTACTAAGTTTCACCTACAATTTCATTTATGTCCATAAGAATATAAAAATCTACATGTATATAAACTCTGCTTTAGATTTTGAACAGATAAATATGGCCCATCTGCTGCATAAGAAGTCCCTAACCTGATAATTGCCCGTTAATAAAAACGTTCAGAGAGTGACCGGCAGACATTACACTGAGAACAGGATAATATCCACCCTTCAAAAAGCCTTCAGTTTCATTTATGTCAACACTGAAATAAGAGGAGGGTGGAAAGGGCTAAAAAATTCACCACAACAACTTGTTCATTCAAGATATATGTGCAAATCATCATTATTATATATACTCACTAAGTTGTATACCACAGATAATCAGTGATATCTCTGGTCACATTTATTTGCTCCAATAACCCTGTAGTGGTGAATGATAATTCGTCATTAAAGTTGGTATCGTCATTGTATGATTGCCAAGAGAAACCTCTAAGCCAATTCATTTGCATTAGTGAGGTCTGAGCTCCTACCTGCAACCAAGTGAGAATTTGAAACAGTTAGACGTAAGAGAATGAATTAGTTGTTGATGGGACAAAATGAAAACAAAACCAGGATGTTAATACAGATATTTACTCTTCGGGCATTTTCATTAGGCCTGGGAATCAATAAATTTGATCATGGCCCAATTAGTAAGTCAAAATAAATTCCTGATTATGTTTGCGGATTTGGTTATTTTTTTCCCTAAGTTTTTTAAACATTTGGTTAATTTATGAAAATAAAAAATTAGCTGGTTTCTAGGATGATCAATGATATGCATTTAGTTAAGCTTAATTTGCGGGGATTTATTTGTAACTTGTAACTTACCAAATCCTTATTCTATACTATCTCAAACATCAACTTCTCGCCTCTCTTGATATGCATTTAGTTAAGCTTAATTTGCGTGGATTTATTTGTAACTTGTAACTTTCCAAATCTCTATTCTATACTATCTCAAACATCAACTTCTCGCCTCTTTACCACTCCTGCAACATCTAATGGCCACTAATACAACTTACAAAGTAACCACATCACAACCAACCATGCTTAACACCGATTAATGCAATCGTCCATTCTTCGCCACCAAACTCTCCTCTCACAATCTCATCAAACTCACCACCACAACTCTATATCATAGAAACTTTCATTTTATGCCATCCTCACTGGATATGAATTATTAAAGATCTAATCACAATCGTGCGCTGCTGCCAACATCAACACTAATGGCACATGGACAATTCTACCAATAATACTGTTGACCTCATTTTTAGTGAGATCTTAGTCTTCTACTCTTAGAACCTAGGATCTAGTTTTAGGAGTTCTTATTGACCATCCTAGCGGACTAGCAATGAAACCCACCTCCCGTAGAACTTCAAGCCACTTCTTGACTCATTTTTGTGAAGAACTCGCATGAGTGATTCCAAGCACTCAACTTCCAGTTGTAAGGGCTAAGGACCAACATGTAGAGGGCCCGAAAATGAGTTCCTATAGGATCAAACAGCCTTAGGCGAACCCTTTGTGACTCGATTACTCGTGAGCGCCGCAATTCACACACTCACTGCACCACACACAATTTTGACTTAAATCGACCCGCCCATCGGTAAACTCGTCTGGACGACCCCGGATGACGAAACGGATAACGTCAACGCGTCCGTAACGTCAACTTTAGCTAGGAAGGACACCCATATTGCTATGGTTTCGCGCGCGAGCGATTAACACGAAAATTGATGCACGATTTTTTTTATTTTTTTTAATTTGCGGGGTGCGGGCCAGGACTCAACCCATGTTCAAGTCAGATTTAATTTGAGCTGGACTCGATAAAATTTTGAATTTCAAATTTTTAAATTTTAAATGGGTCATTTACTCTCATTTTAATTGAGAGTTTGAAATTTTCCTTTCAAGTTGCTGCATCAATGGAATTTATTTAATTCCCCGCCAAGGTAAAGGTAACGGCTCTTTTAATTAATTCGGCTCCCCCGCTCCAATTCTAAAAAAGGATCGTGTTCTTCTTCCGGGATCTTCCTCCTTGGCCTCTCCCGAGCTCCTGCTCACTTTCTCGATCCCGCCTCTGCCGCTCATACACCTCACCTCCTCTCGCCCGCTCCTCTTTCTCGCTCGCCCTCCTCTCGCCCGCTCCTCACTCTCGCTCACCCTAGTCGGCTTCCTCCTCTGCTTGACCGAAGAAACGTCTCTCCCACTCGCGATCGAAGCGCCTCTCCCACTCGATCCCATCTCCCGCATCTTCCCCACAGAGGACCGCTCTCTGTTCGATTTCGTCAAACGTACCGAAGCCGCACATCGTCCCCCACTCGACTCTCACTTATCTCGCTGCACTTGCGCCTCACACGCCTCCTCTGCGAACAGAAATCCTAGCCTTCCCCATCGCCTCCACCGAAACCCTTAATCGACCCTGCCTTTCCCTCTCGATCCCAATTCGCCTTAAACCATTGTTGTCCCAATTGAATTTTCTACGATCAACATTAGCAAGGAGGCAGTGACGAGATTGCAACGAACACAGAGCTGATTTTTTTTTACTTCTCTTCGCTCAGCCTCTATTCCTGCTGGAAGGTATGGTTGCATATGTATTTTGTCTCCATTACGTCTTGAACTGACTCGGATGCAGAAATGTTATTCTTGCAATCTGCATTTTTTTTAATGAGTAATTCAAGTTTGCCACTGTTTGCTTCTATATTCCTTGGAGATTGAAGAAATTTGTGACATTTTATTGGCTCATGCATAAACTGATAATGATCATTGTAACCTATATTTCAACATCATTTCGGCAGGTAAATTATGTTAGTTTATACTAGCATTGATGATTTGTCTTCTTGGAATTTGTAACTACTTACATTTGAATGCAAAAGTTGGTCATCTATGGGCTGCATAACTTTGATAAATTTCATTTTTTTTAGTGAATCGTGTTGAATGCCCTTAGTCCTTCTGCACCTTTAATGACACATGTTCTTTAGACAGTGATTTTTCATTATAAATTGTCTCTTGAGAATTTATAACATTGTGTGTAATTACTTTATAAAGTACATTGAATTTTAAAGTTGGGCAGTTCATCCCTTAGTTTTGGCATGACATGCCTATTTCTATAATGCTACAGCAAGTCATGTCATTCATTGTTTCTATTTAGTGTTTTGTTCTCAAACACCTACAAAAAGGCAATTTTTGTTGAAAATTTTGCCTATTGTTTTTGGAGTTGAGTTTAACAACTTTATTTACTATTTTAAGGCTGGATTTGAAGAGCTTTATCTACCGTTTTAGGTTTTACTTAATTATCATTTAAACGTTTCTTTTTAGGTCGATTCACTCGTTGTTTTCCCCCTTTCGGCTTTGTTAGTTTTAGAGGTTGGTCGACCCCTTTCCTATTTTGTTTTTAAATGGTTAAGTCAAAAATTGAGAATTTCTGATTTAATTAGTTGGAAAACATTTATTGAAGGTGAAATGCTTTAAATTATTTTAAGCACAAGTTAAAACGTAGGCTTCTAGATTTTAGGAGCATAGTTTAGGTGAGAGCCCATCCACCTAGTCCTCAGTGTAGGCTTCCTAGAGCTTAAGTATACACCCTAGGTGAGAGTCCATCCACCTAGCCCTCAGCACCTAGTCCTCAGTGTAGACCTCCTAAACTTTAGCTGCACACCCTAGGTGAGAGCCCATCCACCTAATCCTCAGCATAAACTTCCTAGTTTTTAGGAGCACACTCTATGTGAGAGTTCATCCACCTAGTCCTCAGTGTGGACCTCTTATACTTTAGGTGCACACCCTATGTGAGAGCCCATCCATCTAGTCCTCAGTGTAGGCTTCCTAGAGCTTAATTACACATCTTAAGTGAACATTCATTCACCTAATCCTCGAATGCACAGCGAAACTAGACACTTGACCCTAATTCACAAATTGACTATAACACCAGGATGCACCGAGGCGTAGTTCATGCTTCCTTAATTAAATCAACAGTGAAATTCTCATAATGACTTAATCTACAATAAAACCCAATGCATCGGGATTTGAGCTTGAATATTACACTCAAATCCTCTTGGAAATTGGGAAAATTTCTTAACACCACATATGGATCATCAGACTAGGATGAGTCTAGGGTCTAAGTGGCGAGGGTGATGACGACATTGTTTATATGTGCTTAAACGAGGGATAAGAAGTGAAATTATTAGAATAGTATCTCCTACCTCAAGAATCTTCAATAAGGGAGAGGGAAGGACCTATGATACTATTCGCTAATTCTTGGTGGGATCATTGCCCCCGACACTCTTAGGTTGTCAGTAGTTCTAGCACGATTAGAGTGACTAACCTGTGGACTATATGACTTTACAAAAAAAAAATATTTACGAAAATAAAACAAAAATCCCTTTTGCATGATTAAAAGAACTCTGCATAAAAAAGACTAAAATAATAGCTTTTGCATGAAAATCAAATAATTTTTCTATGAAAATTTATAAAAGTCCATGGTTAGTCATTTTAATTGGGGTTAAGAACTACCTCCTATGGATTGTCGAGTTGACAACTCTTACTCAAGACCGGGAAGCACATAGCCCAGCTCTGAGCCCTCATTTTTACCAATGTCTTATACCTAGTCCTGATCTTTCATATGTGGCTAAGGGTTTCTTTTGCTCGTGTTTTTTACAACTTTTTTTTCTGACTTTCACGCTAAGTTTTCTCGCTTTGTTTACTTTTCTTGCAAGTTTATTTAAATCTCCTGTAAATCATGATATGCTCGCAACATTAATAAAACAATAGTAGCAGATACCCAGGTACACTTTTACAGTTTATCTACATCTTTTTATTTTACTGTATTTTAACTTTCAAGCACATTTTATTTATCTGCAATCTGCTTATTCTGCATGTAAAACCAAACATTGACACCAAAACTGTGAAGCACAAACCACCAATCTCAAACACTTAAACCTGGAGCCGTCGTGACGACAGGAGCTTGGAGCCAACTCTGTGGGCAGCACTGCGAGGGATTCAGACCGAGCAGCAAGAAGATCTTCTTCAACATTATCCCTTCCTAGTATAACAACCCATAGGACTTCGACGTAGCTCGCCTAGAACGACGTAAATCCTCACCCTCTTTTAGGCCCCTGCACAACCATGTTGTGAAGCATAAGTCCTAATTCGCTTTAGGTTTCGAGGTTGTTGTGTGGTACGACGTAAACCCTTCTTGCTCTGTGGGCTATTTGCATAATCGGGTATTATGCAAATGTAAGTCCCAAATAATAAAATTGACAGGATTGAACATTCAAATAACATCATCTCTAAAAATGCAGTCACACAGTAGGATAGTTTGGGATGTCATTGGGGATTCTCCTCAGGATCTATGACATCCCCTACATTTTCTTTTATTTGGACTCCTGAAATAACTGTTCCTATTTGAGCCACTCTCACTTGTCTTTTTCCACGTCCTATCTTGAAAACCTAAACTTTGAATTCTTGAAGACTATGACCACTGATCATTATCGAGAGTTTTCTTAAGTGATTCCCGTCACTTGGGATGTAATTAACTATAGGAGCTTGCCTCTATAGGGAACTTGAAACCCAGGTAAAATAAACTCTATTTAATTTTTGTATTAAATAGGGGAATTTGTCGGTCATATATAAAAGGTTCGCAGACCAAATGGATGTCACAAATCTCTTAGTTTGCAGGATTGAGCCTATTATCGGGGTCTACACTTTTCTCTTGGAATGTGTAGTATTCAGGGTGTCAGGCACGATTATGCAAATTATTGGACTAATGAGATCCATTTGGTCTCATTTTTTTTGAAAATTAAAACAAACTACTTTCAAAACCGAAAATATATATCTATTATATTAAATTAAATTTCAAAAATTATTTTCATATTTCATATTTTCAAATCTATATCGAAAAGTTGACCGACAAATACATGGATCAAACAATAGATACTCATCTTCGACACACTTGTGAAACACCTCTGCTACCCTCATCACTCTTCCACTTACTCCATCACATTCCATGAAAAATATCTAGCAATTACCTATGAAAAACCCCCACACAAATTAAACAAATCAAAGTTCAATTCTAGAAAATAATGGTTCTCAAACCATTGTTCAGTTCATGCACCTCGATAGAACTCGTGCTGATCAGCTTGCTATTCTTGTCAAGCCCAAGGATGAAGAAGGCGTATCTTGGATTATTCTTGACGATGTTGTTGACGACAACAAACTTATTGTTAATGGCGTTAATGCTCATGAATCTCTTATCACCTTTGGGGAGATCCATAAGAAAATAGTGAAACTAATCTTCTTTATAAAAAGTCTCCTTTAAAATCATTTAGCAGCAGCAGCTCTTTCAGGTTTTGCACCACAAGTCACTGTGAAGACCACCTAACTCCTAGCTACAACAGTAACTGTTGTCAAACATGTAACATTCAGGGTTACAGTCAAGCAATGCCGCACTTTTATAGTGGTTCACTCCAAAACCAGCACATACTTTAGCTCACTAACGCCTCTATCTTAGGGGCTTCATCCATCTACACTTTTGTATTGGTAGGGCCACTAAGGCGCTAAAAACACTCTAGTAGCCCCTCACAAATGCTTGCTTGATAGTGAAAATTCTCACTATAATAGTGACAACTTGTGCATCCCTTTGTAGAATTTAAGAGGAAAAAAACTCTCCAATATTCTCACATTAAGCAAATAAAAAAATAAAGATATAACTCGGACTAACCTTCATACAATTGGAAAGAAATTCAAATCATCATGACAAAAAGGAAACAAATAAACACACAATAGTATATAATTAAGGGAAAACAATTTCTTCCCCACAAATGTAATAACGGACCCACAGTTTCCTAAACTGTGGGTGGACTCATGTTGTCCATAGTTATATGCATGTCAACACTCCTGCTCAAGTTGGGTTGTATATGTCATACATCCCAAACTTGCAGCTAAGAAGACTAAAGTTGTGTCGAGGAAGAGCCCGAGTAAGAATGCTAACAATCTCATATTAAATTGTGATATAACATAGTAGGACAACCCCTCTATTGACCTTTTTAGAGATGAAGTGTCTGCTGAACATCTTAATAGTGCTTTTGTTCTCCATGCGAAGTTTCACTAGTAATTTTTTTTAGCCACATCCCTTCACAAATTCATAGGTCCAGGACACAATACTCAGATTTTGCACTACTTCTTGCCACTATAGCTTGTTTTTTACTTCTTCAAGGAACTAGGTTACCTCATACAAATGAACATAACCCGTGGCAGATCTATTGTTAATCAATTCTCCTGGCAAATTAGCATCAGTATAGATCTCAATGTCATAGTTCTCAGTTTTCTTGAATATTAATTCACATCCTGAAGTCATCTTTAGGTATCGTGGGATTTGAAAGATGGCTTTTAGATGATCTTCATTTGGATCGTTCATATGTTGGCTCACTATATCCACAGAAAATACAATGAAAGGTCTTGTATGTAACAGATAAGTTTCTCCATAAGTCTTTGATACCTCCATACTAGAGTGTTACCTGCTCCTTTTGATGCTCGTCGATAGTGATCCATAAGAGTATGTTGATTTGCATCATAAAATTAATGTCTCCTTTTGATAAGTCAAGGATATATATTTTTTGTGATATGACAATGCCTTCTTTGGACCTAGCTACCTCCATTCTCAGTAAGTATCTTATAGTTTCGAGATCTTTGACCTCAAATTCAAAAGTCATTATTCTTTCAATTATTACAAGTTTCCTTACATTATTGTCTGTAAGAACAATATCATTTACATACATAAGTATGATGAAGTCAACATATAGAGGATTGAAATCATGAAATCGTTGAAGTAGTGTAACTTTCTGATTGGTACCCAAATCTAATATTCTCTCCAACGCTCTACTTGTATATGTTAGATTTAGGATAATATGGCTAGTTTTCAAAGAAAGTGGCATACATGGAGTTGTATAATTTTGTGTTTCTAAAAAGTAGTATTTATACCGATTTTTGTTTGAAGAGTAGCTCACGACAATGCATTTGATTGACCTAGATTAAGTTTGTTTCGATATGATTGATATAGATGAACAAAAAACAATGCAACCAAAAATTTTAGTGTTAGGTTAGAAGTGAAGGAGATTTTATGAGGGTGTGGGTGTTGAGAGGTTTGTTAAAGTTTAACACTCTTTTGGACATCCTATTTATGAGATAAGTGAATGTGGGACTTGCATACCCCCAGAATTGTTTTGGTATATCGTTAGTGAATATAATTGAATGGGTCACTTCGAGAGATGCTTGTTTTCTCTCTCAACCACACCATTTTGTTGGGGGTGTGTCAACACAAGAGTTTAAGTGAATGATGTCATTTTTTAATAAAGATGGGCCGAGAGTGGAGTTATAATAGTCTTCTGCATTAATGGTTTTGAGAATCTAAATTATTCACAAAAATTGAGTGAGAATCATACTATGAAAGATTTCAAATATGTTGGCAGTTTAAAATTTTCTTTCATAAAAAAAGTTCAAGTGGTTCTAGTGTGATCTTCAATAAAGATGACAGCATCTAGCCCTACTAGTTTTTTTAATTTTTAAGGTTTATATTTTAGGCTTGGGTACACTTGTCGAGTATGCTTAGCAAGTTGACAAGTTTCACACTAAAAAGAA
>NEWO01000156.1:938051-948093 GCA_003013225.1 Phalaenopsis aphrodite | reverse complement strand
TTCTTCATGATGGTAATCCTCAATTTTGATCAATTTTCTGATTAGTTTGGAGTTTGTTTTTTTGATCCTCTTGATAGCTCGGTTTGGTGCGATCAGATTGAGATTGTTTTTGCAGTTTTTATTTTGTTCTTTTTGCTGGGCTTTTAGAAAACGATTAGGTCTTTTTTTTTTAGGTCGTGGGTTTTGATTTTGTAATGGCAACGTCAACCATTGTTGATATGGGTTTCAAGGTAGAACCTAAATCTCTATCTTTCCCTCATCAGTTCCATGAGGATTTGGGAATGGTATTTAAGAAGTTTCATTAAAAAGGCAGGTAGAAAAAGTGGTAAGCCAGCTATCATTTTCTCTGAATCTGAAAATTTTAAAGATCGCTAAAAATTTGTATTTTGCCTTGGTGGGAAATTTTACATATGGGCATCCTAATATGGATATTATCAGGAGATATTTTGAAAATTTTAAATTTGAGGGTGATTGGCAAGTAGAGGCTCTTGATGGAAGACATATTATTATTAAGCATAGAAAGGAAGAGGATTATGCTAGATTGTTTTGTAATAAGCCTTAGTACATTGAAAATGCCTTCTTGAAAATTCTTAAGTGGACTCTGAAATTTGATCCCTCTACTGAACCTCCAATTATTCCTATTTGGATTACTTTCTCGAGGTTGAGATTTCATTATTTTAATCATTAGATTCTTTTTTCTCTTGGAGCCATTTTTGGTACACCAACGAAAATAGATTTGGCTACTTTCACTTTTAGTAGATTTTCAGCAGCAAGAGTGTTGGTGGCAAGGGATATAACTCAACCAATGGCAGAAGACAGTTTGGATTGGTACATGAATAATGAGTATTGGAAAAAAGTGGAGATAGAATATAAGCCAAAGTAATGCAATAAGTGTAGGATTTTTGGACATAATATGGATTCATGCTAAGTTGCACAGTCTAAACTAAGAATGCCTAGAGATAATCTAAGAAGGAAGACTGAGAGGGTTAATTAGAAGAACACAACAACAACAACAAAGCCTTAATCCCACTACGTGGGGTCGGCTACATGAATCATTTTTCCCCATTGCATCCTATTTAGTGGCAAATTTTCATTAAGTTATAATAAATTAAGATCTTTTTTATACAATAAGCCCAAGTCTTCCTATGTCTACCTCTGCCTTTCTTAACATAAGTGGAATCTAAAACATCTACTCTCCTAATTGGATCATCAGATGGTCGACGCTTGATGTGACCAAACCATCTAAAATAACGTTCTCTAATTTTGTCTGTCACAGGAGCTACACCAACCCTATATCGAATATATTTATTTCGGATTTTGTCTCTAAGTGTAAAGTCCCTCATACACCTAATCATTCTCATTTCGACAACACTTAAATTAGTATTATGGTTCTCTCTTAAAGGCCAACATTCAGCGTAATAGAGCATTGCAAGTCTCACTACTATCTTATAAACTTTTCTTTTCAGTCTAAGCAGTACTTTTCTATCACACAAAAGGCCCAAAGCATTCCTCCACTTCAACCAAACAACTTGAATTCTACTATTAACATCCCCATCTATATCACCATCGCTATGAACAGCAGACCCGAGATATCTAAATCGTTCACACCTTTTAATTATTTGATCACCCAAAGTTACACTTCTATCACTAGAGCTACTGCTGCTAAAATTACATTCCATGTATTCAGTTTTAGTTCTACTCAAATGAAAGCCTTTAGAATCCAATGTAGGCCTCCATAGTTCAAGTTTTTCCTGAGCTTTTTCTCTCGTCTTATCCACAAGAAGGATATCATCAACAAAAAACATACACCAATGTATATCCTCCTGTAAATGTCCAGTAAGACCATCCATAACTAAAGCAAAATGATATGGGCTTAAAGCTAATCCCTGATGTAATCCAATAGAAATAGGAAAATATTTGGTCAATCCTCCTTCAGTTCGAACACAAGTAACAACTCTAGTATACATATCTTTAATGACTTGAACATAAGTCATATCAACACATTTCTTCTCAAGAACTCTCCAAAGGATATCTCTTGGAACCTTATAGTAAGCTTTTTCTATATCAATAAAAATCAAATATAGATTCTCCTTATTATCTCTGAATTTCTTCATCAAACCTCTCAATAAATGTATACTTTCAATAGTAAACCTGCCCGGCATAAATCCAAAGTGATTATGAGAAATCTTTGTAAGACCTCTTAACCTATATTCAATTACCCTTTTCCCATAATTTTAAAGTCTGACACATAATTTTAAAGTCTGACACATCAACTTAATTCCTCTATAATTTGCACGCCCTTGTGCATCCTCTTTAATCTTAAAAATGGGACAAAAATACTCTTCCTCCACTCCTCAGGCATTTTTTAGTTTTTAAAATAATATTAAAGAGTTTAGTAAGCCAAGAAACTCTCAAATCTCCTAAATATTTTCGTACTTCAATTGGAATATCATCAGGTCCTACAGGCTTTCCACCCTTGGTTTTCTATAAAGCCTCCTCAACTTCTTTTTTAAGAGAATATTGATGTTAATTTGGAACTAAAGAGGTTGGAAAAAACCTCACAGGAAAGAAGAGTGGAGGATATTCTTGAAGTAAAAAGCAATACTTTTGAAAGTCTAAGCAGAACATCACTATTATTAAGGAAGGTGGACAAAGAGGTGATGGTAAGGAAGAGGGGATTCTTTAGCCACAACATCAGCAGTTTGGTGCCACTAAGACGGGAAATAATATTGAAGTGCTACAGCAGGAATTGGAGGATCAGACTGATCATACACAAAATTCTCAAGGACAATGCAGGTTTTTTTAAAAGGATGTGGATGTTGCAACGGAGATTATCGAGGGAGAATGACAAATCCAGAAAAGTAGAAGAATGAAAGGTAAAAATAATAAGGAACTGAATTACTTGGATCAAAACGTTTTGATTAATTGCAATGGGATATTCTCGGTTGGGATTCTTGCTAATATTGATGACTAGGCTTCCTCTAGGCATACTAGGAGAGGTCGATCCATTAACTATGGTTAATTTTTTGTAATTTGGAATGCTAGAGGCATTGCAAAGTTGGATGCTTCTAATAGATTGGTGAGTCTTTGCAAGATTCACAAGTTGAGATGTTTTGTAAGATTAGAACCTATGATTAATGTTGAGAATATTTCTAAAGTGGTTGGTATATTTGGGAAATATAACTACACTGTCAACTGTACTTTGAAAATACGATTTTTGTGGGAAAATGAGGTTAAAGTTACTCTGTTAGGTGATAATTCTCTATTTTTCATTTGGAAGTTAGCCTTCTACAAACTACTATTCATCTTTCTATTGTTTATGTCGGTTGCACAAATGAGGATAGGGTTTAGCTATGGTTAGATATAAAAGCTACCAGGGTTGAGGAGTTGATCCCTTGGATGGTGGGAGGTGGCTTTAATGTCATTGCTTCCCCTTTAGAAAAAAAAAGGGGGCAAAACTTGTTGTTATAAAGTTATGGAAACCTTCAAGAATAACAGCAATTCAGCATGTCTTTTCGAGGTTGGTTTTACCGGTAGTCCATATACTTTGAGCAGAGGAAAGATTTTTGACAGACTTGACAGGATTCTAATTGATCAAAAGTGACATGATGCATTCACTTATTCTGAGGTTACACACCTAGTCAAGTCAAATTTAGATCATACCCCACTCCTTTTCAGAGTGGAGTATATTCCTAAACTTGTTAATAAGAATTTTAGATTATTGAATGTATGGGTTTCTCATAGTAATTTTGTTAATTTAATTAAAGATGCTTGGCAGATTGACTCTTATTAACAAAATGATCAAGGATGTAGCATTGAAGGTGAGACAAATGGAAGAAGATTATGGTAATGATTTGGTTGTTGAAGAAGATGTAATCTTGATCCATAATCATTTAAATGAAGCTATACAGATGGAAAAAAAATTATTAAAAAAAAAGGTTGTTACCTTAGTTATGTTGAGGGAGAAGGGAACTCTAAATTTCTCCATGCATGTATTAAACAAAGAAGAAATGACAATGATTGTTGAAAATTAAAGAGGAAGATGGGAGGTGGGTTTACACAAAATATCAGATCATTTTTAATGTTATAAAATATTTTCAGAAGCTTTATACTGCTACCGAGGTAAATTTTAGTATATTTAATTGGTTTGTTGCGCCTAACAATGCTGAAATTACACCTGGCTAACATTTTAGTATGGCACCTCAAGAGGGCAAGATATGGGAGGCATTGAAGTCTATTGATACTCAAAAGGCAGCTGAGCCTGATAGTTTCACATCAGCATTCTATTTGGAATCTTGGGAGATCATTAAAACACATCTTATACCGGCTATTCAAAACTACTTTATAGGATCCCTTCCACATAAATAATTTAGGTGCTCTTCTATTGTGTCAATCCCTGTGGAAAATTTCAAACATAAATGGAAAAATTTTAGGCTCATTAGTATTACTACTGTGGTATCTAAGATCATTAGAAAGTATTGGTGAAAAGGCTTCATCTGAATTCTATTATCTGTCAACAAAAAACAACATTCATTGCAGGAAGATATGTTACAGAGAATATTCTAATTGCCCAGGAGTTGATGATGAATCTAGACAGCAAGTGTAGAGGCTAAAAAAGGTATTATAAAGTTGGATATTAGAAAAGTCAATACTACTATATTAGTTGGAAGTTCATTATGATTATTCTTAGGGCAAGAGGCTTTAATTCTGAGTTTTCTAATCTCACATAGATATTCATTGAGAATAATAGCTATTCTATTTTAATTAATGGGCGATGTAGGGGTCTCCTTAAATCTGAACGAGGGCTCAAGCAAAGAGATTAATTATCTCCGACCTTTTTTTATTATTGCTATGGATTATTTGTCAAGAATACTAAACCAACATTTACACTCTCATCCACTGGGTAGGTACACTGCTAAGAGTGGAGAGCTGGTGTCTCATCTTGCTTATGCCGATGATGTTATTATTTTTTGCAACATTAGTAAGAATAATATCAAGCAGATTTATAAAATCCTGGATCGTTTCCAGACCGTTTCTGGGAAGAAATTTAACGTTGACACATATGAGGCATCTCTTGGCAAAGAGGTGCCTTTGGACAGAAAAAATTGGATTGAAAGTTTTATTGGTTTCAAGGTTACTATTTTACCTAAGAAGTACCTTAGTATACAACTTACCAATACCAGAAACAAGAAATTTACATAAAAAAAATAGTAGAATTCAAAGTTGGCATAATTCTTTCCAATCTTTTGGAGGAAGGTTGACATTTCTTCATAGTGTGTTAACTTCTTTGTCAATGTATATCCTTCAAATCACTAAGATGTCATGTAGCATGCAGTTGAAAGTGGAGATATATTTTAGTAAGTTTTTGTGGGTTGGCCATGGGAAAGGCACCCATTGGACTACTTGGAGTAAGTTGTGTAAGCCTAAGAAAGATTATGGTTTGGGTTTTAGAATTTTCAATCAAACCATGGAAATTAATTATTGTAAACTTTGGATCAAATATAGATCCAAACAAGAGTTGTGGGCGAATTTTATGAAGAGGAGATACTTCAAATCTGCTCATCCTTTTTAATATAATCCAAAAATGAGGAATTCTGTAGTTTGGAAAGAACTTCTTAAAGTTAAACATAAGACCGAGGAGTTTGTTACATGGGAACTTGGGGATGGTATGGTGAGTTTCTGGTATGATGATTGGTCATTACTAGGACCTTTTTGAAATATCTCAAATGATATTCTGGATAAACATATGAGGGTTGCAGATATCTGGAATGGAAATGGTTGGGGCCTTAATAAGGGTGCGTTTGGGGCAGCTTGTGCGTTTCAGGATAAGCTGCTTATCCTGAAACGCGGCCCGCGGGCTGGGTGAGGGGTTCGACCTGCGGCTTGCGTTTAGTGTAAAAACTCAAGCGTTGTTTCGGATAAGCTAGTGAAACGCGTGAACCAAACGGTAAGACGACGTTTTGAAAACGTCACCCGCACTTATAAGCTGCCCCAAACGGGCCCTAAGTCGGGGGAAATTCTGAATGATGATTTGGTGAAGTATATAGCTTATATTCCTATTGACAAAACTAAATCTGATGTTATTAGAGTTAAAAGAAAAGACAAAGAGTCTATCAATAAAGATATTGCAAATATGCTTTATATTTACCAAAATAATAGGAAGGGGGACCACATCTGGAATGGAGTTCTAAAACCAACTTAGTTTTCTTTGCTTGGAGACGTGATCTTAATCTTCTTCCCACGGATAATATACTTAAACTTAAAGGGCTAAGGATTCCCTCTATTTGTCTATTATGTAGACAAGAGGAAGAATCTTTCTCACATATTTTGCAAGTTCTTGAAATTTATTCGGAGGAATTTGGCAAGTCAATTTAGCGTCTTTATTCCTTATACAGGGTATCATTCTTTAAGCCAATGTTTGCAGAATTGGGAAGGAAGCATAAGGGTTTTCATTTACTAAATATGATACCGTATATATGTTTTTTGTTTATTTGGATGGAACAAAATGGCAGGAAACATCAGGAATTACAGCACTCAAGTAATAGAGTGTTGGTGAATATTAAATCCTATATATGTAAAGTGGTGAAAATTTAGCAAAAAGAGTGCTAAATTTATCAAAGTAATGCCCAGCATTTGGGGTGATAAGCTTGTTCGAGGAAAAAAAACTGTGAACTTTCCAGATCGAACAAATCATTTTGCCTTTTTTTTTAAATTTAATCTACATAGAAGTTTAAAAAGGAGAAGGTTGGTGTGGGCGAATTGTGAGGGATTGTAATGGTAATTGTTTATTGTTTTTTTTCAGCACAGTCTTCTTCCATTTATGCTCATATTCTGAATTGATGGTTGCATTGCTTTTTCTTATGATTGCAAAGCAATTCGAGTTAAGATGTCCGCAGATTAAGAAAACCTCCTTATTGACTTTTCAAAAATGTAATGGAAGGCAAACATGTCCTTGGGAGTGTGAAATTATCTGAAGAAGAATTACAAAATATGCTACCTGATTTCAACATCCAGTGGTATAAATGCTTCAGAGAGGTTAATAGAGTGGCTGATTTTTTGGCCAAGTTGGGGACTGACTCTAATTGCCCGAAAATAGGTACTCATCCTCCTCCAGCACTTGCCATGATTATCTATGGAGATAACTTAGATTTACCATTTATAAGATATATTTGATGATTTATTCTTTGCTTTTTTTTGTATTTGAAATCATTATAGAATCAAGAATTGATCATTTTTTTAAACAATAATATAGAATTTATAGTTTTATTTTTATAGAATTTGTTCTATTTGTGTTATCTCTCGGTGGAGGATCCACAAGTTTTTATTTTGAGTAATGTGTTTTGGGTATAGTTGGAACCCCCAGCCGGTTATATGTAATCTTATATATATATATATATATATATATATATAAACAATGTACATTCTTCTTCTTGTTGTTTTGTTCCTCTGAAGAAGAATATAGGATGGTATCAATAGAAACCTGAGAAAGGATGATGGGGCCACCTTGCCACTCGAATAGATTTTCAGCCTTCATCATAGACACTATCTTTGCTGTAAATTTCTCCATTGCAGCCTATTCAAGATGGAGTTTAAATCAAACCAAGAAGGAATGGAAAAAAGAGCAATGGATTGAAAAGTTAAATTGTTACCTTGAAAGGCTCGTTATCCGTTCGGAACCGGATCCCAGGAATGTATTTTAGCCAGACTGGGAATCCCCTGTTCATCAAAGACAATATTTCTTAAAGATGTAAATAGTTAATCCAGACCAAAAATTAGTTTTTAATTGAGGCTGAAATGAAAGAAGGTTAAAATTTTGAACATGGGAGAGTGAAGAATTCACCCAAAATTCCACTCAGCGCAAATGTAGGGTCCAATGCGAAGGTTGACATAGAGGCCAGCCTGCTGCACTAGCTTGATGAAGCGAACCAGATCATATCTATCCTCAAAATAATACTGAAAAAGTAAAAAGTAAATGAAAAAGATAATAAAATTAAAACACTTGATTGAACGAGCTGAAAGCCCAAATAAGCAAGAAGAGGTACAATTACAGAAATAAATTAGAAAGGGGCGGAACACCTGGTCAGGAGAGGGCTCGTGTCCATTCCAGAAGACATAGGTTTGTATAACGTCCAAACCTCCATTTTTAGCCTTCTGAATCAGATCCGGCCACATCTGAAAACAAATGTAAATCGAAATCTAAAAGATTTGCAAAAAGGGGGAAGGAAAAGAGGCAGAGAGAGAGAGAGAGCAGCAGCAACAGCAGCATAATAAACGAAGCCGCATTTCTGTAAAGAGAGCTGAGCGGACCTCAGGGGTACTTCTCGGATAGTGAATGGACCCGGAAATGAGAATCCTTCGCTGACCATTTATGATTATTGCCTTGTGATCGTAGGCAACTGAGGCGGCCGCCGGGGTAAGTAGAGGCAACAGAAGCGCCGCCGTCACCGCCACCAGCCACCCGGTGCCCATTAAAGAAAAAGATTGCTTTTTTTCTTCTGCGCAACTCTTTAATCCACTCAAGTTGGTGTTTTGATTATGGTGGCGGTGAAGACGAAGAAACGAAAAGGAAAGAAGCGAGTAGAAGGAAGATAAAGAAGCAGAAGAGGAAACCAGCTAAGCTCTGTTTATTTTATTCTTCCCTTTTCGTCACTTTCGTCCAGCTTCTGTTTTCCTATGCGCCATATCCCAACTAAAGTGTGAGAGAATGGTGGAGGCTAAGGCTAGTGGGGGGCCTGGGGGCTGGAAAGGCAGCAGAACTTGCAGAGGTAGGCGAGTAGGGACGAGATTTGATAGGGGCAATTAGGTCTTTTGGTTTGTGGAAGATCGTAATAGTTCATGCTTATATTTATTGATGACCATATCATAATAATTACTCACCATAATAACCGAATTGTACAAGTATAAGATCAATAGATTAAGACACTTCACAAAAAAATTACAATAGCTGCCCTCCCATGTGAGTTTATGGAGCAAATTTGAAGCTTTATAATTATTGCCGTCGAAGTGTGAACTAAATTTAGTTCCTTTTTTGTTTGGGGTCATAATGAACGATGGTCAAATTCTCAAATAAATGCAAGCTTAAAATTGAATTTTTTTTAATGGTGGATCATTTTGTTTTGTGGGGTGTTTGCATATGTATCACACAATTTTTATATACCTCTAATCTAAACTTTTATATTCTCATACTTGCATCACATTAAAAATTGCACCATTTTATACTTTTTTTTAATTTGAATACTCATTTTTATGCATATGTTTATGAGACATATATAACTGAAATTAAGTTTTTTTAAGAAACGAGAAAGTTCAAGTACTAAATGGGTCTTATAGGCTTAATGGATCGAGTCCACCAACCGTGCATTTAAATGACCTGGCACTGACCAGATCAATTATACTCATTAGTTGTACTTTTGGAAATGATAAGCTACATCTCTAATCTATCAACATATATATCATTATTTATTACTAACGTGACAATCCACACCAGTAGGCTTGTCAACAACAAGTCTGCTCGGGCTCTATATCATACAACACATAAAATAGTTTTATATCTCATTCATTGGTGGGAATTTTTTTTGTTATGTTGTTGGCCACCATAAAACTTAAAAGATTTCTATCTAAATAATTGGATAATTTTGATGTGTAGAAGAGTTAACAAGTATTTCTTGATGATCTACACATTTTATTGATGAAATTGTACTTTAAGAAAGATACTTTTCTATTTATCTTGTAAGTACAACAGGAAATTGAAGTGGCGAAACCAGGAGAAGACTTGGAGCATATAGGAGCAGTGTGGCATTGATGTCGATGCACTGGACCCTTGGGTGCCTAGACGTCCAAGGCGCTAATCCCTACCTTACCAACTGTTGACCTCACTTTTTGGTGAGGGTTTTGGGTCTTTCCTTTAGTGACTAGGATCTAGCCTTAGGACTTTCCTGATGACTATCTTAGCATCTTAGAAATGGAACCCACCTTGTTCTTAGATATTTCAACCAAATCTTTATTCTCTATGTTGGTTCTATATGTCATCAATAATTTTTTT
>NEWO01000156.1:880005-908001 GCA_003013225.1 Phalaenopsis aphrodite | reverse complement strand
AATTGACAGATTTCATACTGATAAAACTCTGATTTTTTACTAATAGAAAGAGGGGGGTACAACTTTGCACATAATAAAAATTGAGTCAACTTAGACGAATATGCCATAATAAAATTTGATTTTCAATATGGGAGGGGGATGGTGGAAAAGACACTTGAGCATGTAGGCTTCCCAGTCGTGCTAGTTAAACTTTTTCAACACCGCCAACTATTCCTTGGTGAAGAGACTGAGATTAGCCAACCCTTTAGAGGAGGTAGCAGCTATCGGCCGTTTTAACTTCGTGATTTGAAAAAGTGATGATTTAGTAATTTTGAAAATAATTTAAATATGATATAACCTTTTTGATTTTTAAAAGTAACATTTTGATTTTAAAATAGGTGAGACCAAACGGGTCTCACATTTTAAATAGTTTAGATAATTGAATATAATACTACAAGTAATACACTTATCCCGAAGAATCAATATATCACTTGTAATAGAGATTCAATCACCTAGACTAAAGAATTTGTGACATCTGTTTTGGTCTTCGAAATATTTTATAAAAAGGCCAACAAATTTCCCTACGACCAAAGGAAAATATGTTGAGATTTTCATACCTATTTTATACTGTTTTTAATGATATTGCACTTTAAATAAAGATATTTTTGATGTTTTGTTGCAGGAAAGATGAATTAGGGTCATTGGAGCAAAAAAATGCAAAAAGAAGCGAATTTGGAGCGAAAAATGACCAAAATGTAGAGATTTGAACTAGGCCGCCGACGGCGCCCTCGATCGCGCCGACGACGAGTTTTTCTCGAGACTACAAGACAAAATTCTTCAGAAGCCCGCCGACGAAGCCATCGAGGCCGCCGACGGCGAGATCGACGATTATGCCTACTCAAGCTTTGGATAAGACTAAATTTTGAAGGGATGCTTAGACAACTCTTGGGAAAGCTCATCCGAAAATTGAGAGAGTCTAGACCTTGGAGATTAGAAAGGTTCGAATAATTGTGAGGAATTCTTCGAGAGATTGTAAGAGTGGAGGGAAAGTGAGAGATTTCTTCCTCCTTGTTACTTCGAAGAGAAATTCTGTGTGCTGTAAAGAAAGGAAGAGATTTAGAGGAACTTCGAGTAGTGTTCTTGGGGAGAAATTAGAGATAAATTATTTACTTGTTGTAGTTTGTATGACTTTGATTTTATATATAAATTCCAAGTTTTGTTGTGTTTTTCTCATGAAACCTGAGTAGTTTTTTCTGTCTTTCTCCTTGTCTTGAGATGTGTGAAATGGTGATTTAAATTGATGAAGCCATGAAAATGTTTAAGAAATTGTGATGATCTTTTCACTTCGATCTTAATTTACTTTCAATCTGACCAATTGATTTGTTAAAATATGTTGAGTTTTACAATTAAAGTGAATATTACATTCAAGATTCAGGGAGGTCAAAGCTCTTGGAAGTTGGGTGCAAATAAATAGGAAAATAATATTATCGGACGTAGAATTGAAGATTTTAAAGTAACAGACTAAAATCCCCAATTCGGTCCTATCGTTTGGGTGTGAAGTGTAGATGTTAGCCCTCAGGTGAGGGGAACGTGGGAGCTCCGAAGTGAGAGCCGGTATCCTCCCAGCCTAGCCGCAGATTCAGTAAACAAGCGTAGGATTAGTCAATGTTCTTTATGCCTGGACCAAAGAGTAATGAAAATGTATACTTCTATTTGACACAATATAAATTTAACTAATTCACTTTATCCATTTACTATAATTTCTTGACGAGGAGAAGGATGCTTTCTTATATATTGAATATCACAATTAAACCCTCTTTAGTATCATTAGTTATTTAATAATTATTAAAATTATCTATTTATTTCAATTGCCTATTAGTGATAAATAAGCAAATTAAACTTCGTTGTTGTGATTAAAGTATTGCTTTTCTAAAATCTTAGTTCGTAACTCTAAACTACTCTCTGTGGGATCGATATCTAGGACTCCATTAGAGCCCTATATTACTTGAGCGATACGTATACTTGCGTTGATAAGTGTGACTTTACAATTATTGAATATTTATTATGTCCATATAAATTCTTGTATTTTTAGGTATATCAAAAGTCGCTGTCACCTACCTAACATAAATAATTAGATAGGGTTTATTTTTTCTGGGTTCCAGGTTCCCTATAGAGGCAAGCCCCTATAGTTAATTATATCTTAAATGACTGGGGTCACTTAAAAAAACTCTAAATTAAGATCAGGTGGTTTTGGCTTCAAGATTTCCAAGTTTAGGTTTTCACGATTGGACATGGGAAAATCAAATGAAAATAACTCAAAATAGAGACAATTATTTTAAGAAATTCAAAGGGAAGACTCCGGTGAAAAGTAGGGGATATCACAAATCCGGAGAAAACCCCGGTGAACTCTCAACTATCCAATTGTTTGGCTTTATGTATTTGAAGTGATGTTATTTGATATTTTAATCCTGCAAATTATTTAGGATTTAAGACTTATATTCGTACGATATCTAATCGTACAAATAACTTAAAAAGATAGGAGGATTTACACCGTACCGCACGGTAACCTCGGAATCCTAACGTGTTAGGACTTATAATTACACAACAAGGTTGTGCAAAAAACCTAAAAGTGATATGTGAGGGTTTTACGCTGCGCTAGGCAAGCCACCTCGAAATCTTAAGGGTTGTTATTTAAACTAAGAAAAGTATATAGTGCTGTGAAATTATTTTGCTATTGCAAATTCATCTTGAAGTTGTTCCACGTCGTGTTGTTCACGATGTTCGCTCCAAGCTCCTCGTAGTAGCATCTCCTGGTTTAGTGTTAATCCTATACAACTAGGTTTTTCTAAACTAAGACAATATGTATCAAAATAACTAAACATGCAATATAAAAGAAAAAAAAAACATTATAGTATACAGTAGAAAGGGAAGACAGTATAACATGCTGAAAGAGGAGTATAATGGTATAACATGCTGGGAAAGTAATATAACATGGTAGGAAATAAAAAAAATGTTGCAAAGTAAATCTCACATGTAAATTTGAGAAGTTTGTTACTCTTTTAAGCTATCTATTATTCACTGTATAAAGAAAAATTGTTTGGAAACTTCAAGAAAACCGATGAATAAATCCACGACGAAAAATTCAAAAAAATTGACAAATAATAATAAAAAATCTTGGGAAAATGTCGAAGAAAAGACCACGAGTGCTTTGTCCAAAATTCCAAGAAAACATACGAAAAATCTGAAAAGTGGGGACCGCAAGCACTCGGGTCGGGGCTAGGATCAAAATATATATTTGTACTCGAGGGTCATCGAAGACTACTTGATCACCCGGATGTATAAAGCCCGCCACTCCACTAGAAGGATATTCTACTGAACCTAACTTAGGAGGGTATTCCTTAGCTCAGGATCGGCAATCAACAAGTGGACAACCCAATTTGTAACACCTCTTTAAAACTTAAGTTTTAACATGCATATGTATATCAGACGTACAAAAGATAAGTTGTTTTAATATTGATTTTGTAATGAAAATATTTTTTATAAATATTGTATCTGTCCTTATGAATTTATTTTATTAATTTTTAAAAAAGAAATGGTTGTCGACAAGTCGATCACGTCACCGAGCCTAAGACTACCAACAACATAAGAATGTACGGGTCCCTATCTAGTCTTATGTCGGTGAATGATACTTTCATCCTACAGTTCATCAAGTCCCAAAATTGAGTCCTGGTATTGTAGGATGAGATATCATTCTACTCTACCACCTGCGTGCCTTCGTCATCATCACCCTACGCCCCAAAACAAAACTAACCTACTTGCGACTTTGCTTGATGGTTTCACTTATAGTAAAAGACTATACATGAGCACTTATGTATCAGAAATAAACACACAGAAAACCGAACCAAGAAGCAAGGAAAGAAAAAAACAAAAATGAAGATGAGAGAAAGGAGAAACTGATCCACCCAAAATATCGAAGGAAAAAAGGGTAGAACAATCCTCAAAGTCATACCAAAAAGACCTAAAAATAGGGTCCAAGATCCTCGAATCAATCCTAGAAGGATATTATTTTCAAATTGCAATTTTATTTATTCTAAACCCGTATATGAATTCAATTTATATCAAATTCATAATTGATTAAAATAAAGCTTCAAGAAATCTCCATATATCATAAAACAAAAAAGACTAATCCATAAAGAATAACTGTTTAAATCTCTAAAAATGATGTCAATTCCAATTTCAACTTTAATCACAAGCTCTTTTCTCTTTTCTTTTACATCTCATTAAAATGAAATTATTTTTGTAAATATCCATGATCAAGACAATAGAAAGAAACAACTACCAGTCCAATTTATTCCACTAAGGGTCACACAAGCTTACGGGTAAGGCAACAAGAAGAGGAGAGCTCACAGGTAAGACAACCGGGCTCACATACAAAACTCAATTAGCTCACAGGTAGGAGCTAAAAGAGGAGGAAAGCTCACGGGTAAGACACGAGAATCACGACCAAGCTCCCAATTAACTCACGGCTTAAGGCAGCAAACCAAAAACCACCAAGCCATCTTCTCGGCAAAGACAGCAGGCCAAAGCCACCACAAAATATATCTAGGAATAGGGGCGGCAAGAGGAGGACCATCAATGTCATAAACTTCTAATACGACTCACATTAAACATTCCCACATAGTAGTGCATATCAGAATTTATGAATTTGAGGATGACAAACTTGATTACCCACAAAAATTTCAAAAGGAAGCGTTATTTGGATTTCTTCCACACAAATTGAACCCAATTAAAAGGGGCAACCCAATCAATTACTTAGGCACGATGAACTCGGCAAAAGGAATAGAACAAAGAGCTACACAAGCACATCCAAGTCCTAAGTAGTAAGGATAAGGTATCAATCCAACATAGGAATAGTCAGATCCAACAAAACAATGAGATCAAAACCCATAATAAATACACATGGTCTCGGGCAAAGAGTGCCACAGAAACAAAGCCAAGCCCCAACAAACCAAGCTCCATCAGGGAACAGGCACCTAAAATCGAGCCCAAGAAAAGGGCAAATCGAGCTCAAGGAATGGACCAAACAGTAAAGGAGTCTAGCAAACATAAATCACCAAAAGGAGCCCAAACCGAGCCCAAGAAAAGGGCCAACCGAGCCCAGCACAAGGGGCAAGCCAAGTCTAAGAAATGATCTAAACAGTAAAGGATTTCAGCCAACATAAATCACCAAAAGAAGCCCAAACCGAGCCCAAGAAAAAGGGCAAACCGAGCCCAACACAAGGGGCAAACCAAGTCTGAGAAATGATCCAAACAGTAAAGGATTTCAACCAACATAAATCACCAAAATAAGCCCAAACCGAGCCTAAGAAAAAGGGCAAACCGAGCCCAACACAAGAGTCAAACCAAATCCAGCAAAAGGGAGCAAAATAGAGAAGTATTCCAGAAAGATCGAACTCACTAAATGGGTCAAAACAAAACCATAAAAATCAGATTCCATAAAGCCAAAATCGAGCCCAAGAAAATGGGTTAAAGCAACAAAAAATATTTTTTCTTGAAGCATCAAATTTCAACATATTATGCCAACATATGCTTCAACATAAAAATGAATTCTAGCATAGATTCAGTCCTGAAAGGGCCAAAATTTTCCAACATTTATTCTAAGCACGAATAACAATAATAAAGGCTTTGATAATTTCTTTTAACATGCATTTCTAGATGAACAAACTTCATTTCCAAGCTACCAATATGATGTTTCCAAGTATTCAAGCAAGAAGAATAGAGGCAGCCCATACATGCTTTCTTTTCACTGAATCTAATATGTATCAATGCCTAAACTTCAAAATAAACTAAGTCATGCTTCCATATTTCATGTCATCCGAAATAGTGCGACATAGAGGAGAGGAGAAGAATACCTTTTTTTTATGCAAACTTAAAGCAAAGAAAGTATAAGGTAGATTCAAGAAAACCACTCCAACAGTAGCCCACAAATACTCCTCACGATTTCCAGTTCACGATTTGACAGATCCAAGCTTCAAGATCTTCGAATAACAAAGTGACGGAAAATCTCCTCTCGAACAACAAAACAGAAAGATGTAGCTTTCCTGACAGCGAAGAAGAAAGACAGAAAACACCAAGTTCCTCCAAAAGCTCCCTTCTCTCAAAAACCCTCTTTTCCCTTTTTTTTTTAGTGAAGTAGAAAAACAGCCAAAACCAAAGACCCCTCTAATCTCATGGTAAGCTAATAGCCAAAGAAACGAAAAAAAGAAAACCCGCATGTTTGCCGCCCTAACCAGCCAACCAATCGAGAAGTAGGAAGGAAACGACACCATAAATAAGGAAAATGTATAGCCTGAAGTAGGAGGAACGTCGGCCAGCCCACCTCCTCCAATTGGAGAACTGAACGGTTGCCGTGCCACGTAGAGAAGGAGAGAGACGGGAGGGGAAAGCGTCGCCGCGTGGATCCGCCGTGGAGCTAGGGCACGGGCGAGAGGAAGAGCCGACGAGCGCAAGCTCTGTTCGAACCCGTGAATGGGTCGAACAGGGAGGAGTGCGGTTGGAGAGTAAATAAGGTTTAGGGTTTAATACAATTATAATTTAGGGGTAAATTTTATAAAAAAGTATTTAATATTTTGAAAAAAATAAAAAATTGAATTTGTGTTTTATGTGCGTCGTAACATATCGAATGTGGATGTCATTTCTAGGTATTTTTGACATTCCGGACACGCTAACACGATTCATTTCGCCATCAGAGGTAATTTTGATGAATTCATCGATTTGCGTGCCAAATTTCTTGTATAAAAATATGATAATATGGGTGTCATTTTCTATCAAAATTGGTATCCCATACGCGTTGGCGTAGTTCATTTTGTCGTCGGAGGTCATCCGAAGAAGTTCGCATTTTCACCCGTCCTTTAAGCTCAATTGAACACCGACCTCGTGCAATTTTGCAAATTTTGTGCATTTGGTGTGTGTATGTGACGATAAAGTCGTGAGGAGGTTTTTCAAGGGCTTGAGGTTCTATTGGGAACTTCTCTTTGAGTCTTCACACAATAGCCCTTAACCGCTCGTACATAAGATGATGATTTTGAAACCATAAATGCTAGACATCACAGAAAAATAGGAAGTGACTGGAATTTCTAAAAAGGGTGGGTATCAATTTCTAGTTTTCTAGGATTGTCAATAGAAACTCCTAGAGCTAGATCCTAAGACCCTAAGAAAAAGAAATGACCTCAAAAATGAGGTCAAAAGCAGCATGGGTCTTGTTGTTTTTGTCCTTCCTCCCTTATCTAGGTTTCCAAACTACAGGTTTTCAATGTGGTTTCCAGTGCTTGTCCATTATGCGACAAATTTTTTTTGCAATGTTCACGAAAGGACAATTTAACTTTGGCTTTGAATCATGTGAGGAGGTATGCGTGTACACAACGAAGCTTTCAGTGCCAGATGGACCGTCACTTCTTGTCATCATGATTTTCTTCCTATTTTCTTCTCTTCTAGTTTCCGCAAAGTCTTTTCTAGTGGTAGGGAGAGGCATCATTCCTATGATTCTTCCTCTAATCTCATCTAAGTTCTTATTTAGAACTAATGAGAACTTCATCATCCTCTTTGTCTCTACTATTAATTAAATATTATAGCATGCTGAGGGCACTTTCATACGTATGTATTATACATATCTAACTGCAACCAATACTTTGATTGTGTTTTGAACTATAAAATAACACTGAACTCTTCTTGTCTAAGTTCATGTATTTTTCTCTCTATCTTAAACAATTTCGCAGTGTTTTTGGTACTAGAATAAGCCTCACGAGTTGCTTCCCAAATCCCATGTGTTGTCATGTAAAGTAAGAAATGTTCTCAAACTTTTGTAGTCATAAAATTGATCAATCATGACATGATCAGATGATCCTAGATCTTCATGAGAGATGGTTAGGACCAGTGAGCTAAGAAATTGTGCCCTCTCCTATGAGATGTTTCTCATTTTCTTTTCCACAAATGTACATAAACACAGACTAAGTTCATTGAATAAAGATCTGATCATTCAGTTTATAGTTTGTGATGAAGATAAAGAATTCAAGGGCTGTTTGGATAGATTTACTGGTCTCTGATTCATAACTAACCTCCGAAGTAAAGTTAGACAGCTTCATTCCATACTTTGCATAAACCATATGCATGTATAGGGCTGAATCAGGGAGTTGGCTGCTGCTTGTGGCAAAGAGGAGTCCAACAGCTATGATAAGGAGCAAAGGAGGGCTTGCATGATAGGTGGAGGAATTCTGATAGCTGCAGGGAGGATTCCGGCTGCTGCATGACATTGGAGAGGCTTCGACCGGTGTAGGAGAGGGCAAAAGGAGGGCCTACAAGTTGGCTTAATGGATCTAACAACTTTGGAGATGATTCTTTTTGAACGAGGCCTGCGACTCACGCACACAAAAGAGACAAACGAAGCTAAGAGGTCTTTGTATGTTGTGATCCCGTGTTCTATCTTCTGCGAACTGGTCGAACAGAAAAGACAAGCCACCAAGAGATTGAGAGTGGGGGATAGATTGCAATCCCTAAAGCCCTGCTGTAAGACAAGAGCACGGTTCGTGCATACAGGAGAGACGACCAAACACTTCTGCTACAAGGAACAAAAGGATGAACGATGTTATCTCTCGTGCAATCAAATTAGAGCTCTAATACCATGAAGTAAGGTGAAGAAACTATTTTCTCTTATGCATCATTTCCAAATTACAACTTTTCCCCTCATTATATAGGGAATGTCTAGGGCAAACAAAATAAAGGCTATTATAACTTACCAAATACAAAATAAATAATAAAGTAAATACATACAAAATATTGAGAAACAAAATAAAAATGAATAAAACTGAAATAGGAAACTCCCTTTAGTAACTTCCATAAATTGATCTTGTGGGGCCCATATGTTCGGTGGTCTGAGCCACCTAACAGGGAACAATATTCCACATAAAAATGGAGTTATCTAGATGTTCATGATAAATGATGTGAACATCCAGGAAAAGATTATAATATTCTTTATTCTTCTAAAAATCTAGACATCTAAACTCTAAAGATGAAGTCACTATGTTAACATGTAATAAAGAAACAAAATATTTTTTTCTCTTTCAAATTTATGTTTCATATCAAAAGAGAAGGCTTGTAAGAATTCTGCTAATTTGGCTGTATATTATCTTTTTTTTTTTGTTTATTACTGAATTAAGGGCATGGCCACCATAATTCAAAAAAACGTCATTCAAATAGTAATATCTTCAATGTTTTAAAGATTATATAATGATATAAAATTCGCAATGACTTGGATACATAGAATTATGTTTCTTAGTCTTATTTAATTTTTCATAAGTCTTAAAGTAGATAAGCGATTTGATTGATGATAAGTAGGCGGTTTAGATTACATCCCATATAATTGATGTAGAAAATTCATATGAATTCTTTGACAATAACAAGATGATGGCTTTTATGTGTTTGACTATCCAATATCTTAAGTAATTATTTGCGATGCTTTGCCGGTAAAACTATAGGTACTTGAGACCATCGTTTACCTATTTCTAAATTTCCTTATAATAGTTATAGTTAAAGTCCCATGAAGGCAACTCATTTTGAAAATTTTAATAGCTATAAGAGGCTAATCGATATTGATAAATCCATCTCATACATTTTTTATCTTGCATTTATTTTTTATGTGACTTTCATGTTCTTTATGCACATATGAGGTGATAAATTGGGACAATGATAAATGTGCCAAAGATGCAAGTTATAAGCATTCATCAAGAGAATATAGTGAGAATGGTTATGTTTAAATTCTCGTTCATTTCAAACAACCACAAAATATACAAAGCCTTGCTATGGGCTTGTGACCCAATCAAGATTACCGGAAAATTCGATATAATATCTATTCTTTTGAATTTTACATGCGTACAAATCTTTTTTTTGTTGTAGAAAATCTTTTATCCTATGAAGGAATTATAAAGTCTTGAAACTTGTGGACCAACCTTATTGTAGGTGATCTAGTTTATCAACTGATTAACAACTTGTGGGAGAACTTTTGGACGAACCTTATAAAGCTTTAACAAGAGTCTTGTATCAAACATGAAGATCATCCTCATCATTCATATACAAAGTTTAAAGCACATTGAAGTTAGAATACATTCACTCTCCTTCTTAGATCTCAACTTCTGCTGAAAACTAAATGCCACTCTTCTTCCTTAATGGCGGCCCCCTTTAACCATTTTAGCGAATAAAATAATAAGAATTTGTTCAAAACTTATTAAATTGCTTTGGATAACCCCCAACCTCGCCTTGCTTATAATATAGGTTTTGTAGATCTATAAATATGAGCCTCCCATAATCCTAATCGATATTGAATAAAATTATTGCTAACTTTAGTTGTTTGTTGTATCTATGGATTAATAAGTAGGTGATTTCCTTTTATTGAAGACCTTTTGCAAGTTATTTTGGTTAAATTATTCCTCTTCCTCTTGACTTAGCCTCTCTCACAGGATGCATGGTCATCTCTTCTCATCTCTGCACCCTTCCAACCTTGCCAAAACCATCCTACTCCTTAATCCCTTCTTGGTACAGGCTGCGACTCTATTCTTCACTGTCCTTTTTTTTATTATAACCTAAATTTAAATCTAGGGATGGCCAGTGCCTAGAAATCCCATAGTTCTCTAGGCTTTACTCCACCTCCGTATTTGGCCATCCCCTCATCGTACGAGGCCAAGAGTTAGAACTCATTCTAACCCTTGCTGAAGCGATTTCTAATCTCATCACTCTCCTCAAGCAATGCCTATCCGATACCATCTATTGTTCTCATTTAAGAACCAATTTACACATTACAAACATTCTTCTTTTTCTTCTCCTCAATGATTATCCGACAGCCAACCACCACAGAGATAGCAAGAAGTGTTTAGGTGGTGGGCTAAGTCTATAATCCAACTAGTGTGGCAAGGTGCAAACAATGGTAAGAATGATATGCACTTTGTGTGATGGTGCAGTAATGGATGTAACACTAGGAAGCATGTCAGCAGGTTGCAACAATACTCTGAAGTGTTTGTAAGTGACAAGGAAAGGTAGTGACAACATGGGCAAGCATCAGGCAATAATGTAGCATGTGCAGATCGTGTAGCAGTTGATTGTGTGCAAGTGTGCACACGAGAAGCCATGCATGTGGCAACGAAAACGGACAAGAGGTATGTACATGCGAGTGGGGGCGTCTAGGGTATGAGATGAGAGTTTTATTCGGATAAGAGATGAGATCAATTTAGTGATCGACTAAAGTTTTTTTTCTTGGTAGTCATGTTAAGAGAAAACAATTTTTTCTTCATCGACTGTAAGAGGGCTAATAAATATGGATATAGGAGAATACCATAAGGAAAAAAAAGAAAAATCAAGAATGATACCCAAACATGAAGCACAAGTATGTGTAAGGGAATATAGACACGACACAACATGATAAATGAACATAATATATTCAAAAAAAGTTTGACATAACACGACATGGACATATTTTTTTAGATTTAATAAATTATTAATATAAAAATATATATTTTCATTTTTGTCTACTAAAAACATCATAAAACAAAGTATACAAGAATAAAATTTAATTTTGTATTATGAAACCTCATCTTTAAAAAATCAACTATTTCAAAATTAGACCTATTATGTATTTCAAAAGAAATTCTTGAGCTTATCATATGATTACATCTTGTTCAATTAATTAAATTTAAATTTAACTTCTATAAATATATGAAATATATATTTATAACTATTAACTCATTAAAGAGCACAACAAAAATATAAAATCTCACTTGTAGAACTAGTGCAGCTTTGACTTATTCGACTTCGACAAATAGAAGCTTTGCCGCAAATGTCGCAGGGTATTTTGATCAGCTTCAACGAATAGATTTGACTCTTGCTCAAGTTGCAGTAAAGAAGCTTACGACCTCCGCTTTAGCAAGTGTAGTTTTGGTTTCGATGAACAAATTGGAACTCCAACGCTCAACTTCGACGACTACAAGATGGACCTTTTGACGTTTGGCTTCGACAAACAATGAGGGAATTGTCAATGGTAGGCATTGATGAATGTTGGATGCAACTTCGACTCTCGGCCTCAATGACCCTACTTCAATGAATGTTAAAGAAAACTTCGACATGATGAGAGAGGAGACGGCTTCAAAATTCTAGTTGCTGTGTCTATTTCTTTCCTAAATCGTGTCAAGCACGTATCTGATGTGTCAACGTGTGTCCAGGTTCGAAAAAAATTCAAACATATTTTTTGCAGTGTTGGATATGTGTTGGAGCCTTGCGTATGTCCGACACATGTTCTCCACAGATATATGTCTTTTTTAAAAGTGTCAATCCTACTTAGATACCCAATTACGCGGATATATTTTTAATGAAATATTTTTCTAATGTTAGGGGTCAGAAGATATCAACCCCAACAATTTGGTGCAATGAAATTCTGCTTTTCTGATTAAACCTTTGCTTAATTTCTTTTTGCCATTTTAAGTTGGGATTTAAACTTTGCAAACATAATTTCACTAGGCTAGGGAGTCATCAATTTCAAATTTCTTTTTCTTGAGCAAGTCTAGACTTTTGCATAATTGACTTGATTTGACTTGAAGCCCATTTCATATATTGTATTTACTTAATTATTTATCCACCTCAAAGGTTAAAGCTGTAAAGATTATTTAACATTTACTCTAAGATGTAGAAGCCTATGTAAATACATTCGTTTGTTTCTTGTTATCTTGACATAAATGAAAATAATTTTATCTGTCTTTTTTCAGGAGCGTCTAAACAAAGGTTTGAAATTTCAAATAAATATGGAGAGAAACTTGTAGGTGTGCTGCATTCTACAGGTTCAAAGAATCTAGTGATCTTATGCCATGGATTCCACGCCTCAAAGGTATGTTTGTTGGATATTCTATATTCGTTTATTAGGCTATTGCATTGCATTTATGTGCTATGCCATATATATAGCCTTTTATTTTATGTGATATTGTTCCCTCCCGCTTCATATTGGCAATAGACTAAATTTGATTTTTATTTGTGCTCTGAAATGTTTCATGACACCTCACAATTAAGAAATATGTTCTGCCCAAAACATTTTGGAGTTGTCTTTGCACTTTTTGCGGATAAAAAGCTACATACATGTATCAGGACTGAGGACAAAATCATTTGAATTAATGAATGAAACGTGAAAATTTCTTAGCGAGCTTAACTTATTCTAAGAAGTTATCTGCAACTGGAAGGATTGAATTATGGAATAGAATCTGGAATTTAGCAAATTAGATGTTTGTGCAACTTAGTGCATTATTGCATTTCCCGTAGGAGATAAAAATTGATAGAGAACTACGGGATTTTATTAAATATGAAGTATGTTATGTTTCTTGAATATTTAGTTTTCTCTAATTCAAGTTCTTACAGTAGGCAGCTTATGTTGAATGATCACGTATGCTGGATCTTTTTGTTTACTTATCATGTTTTCCTCTATTTTGCTCTTCCCTTCCCTTGACCACTCTTTCTTTCTCCTCTCCTTCTGTAAATAGTGCCTTAACGCAAGAGCTAATCGTGTGATCCCTTATATGCAGATTCAGTAACGGGAAGGTGAGCGAAAACGCCCAATTTGGGAGATTTGTAGAGGGAATTTTCCCGCTATTGAATCAGACCAACCCTTGTGGGCCCCTTTTTATGCTGTTCTGAATAGAATTAGGTTTTATTTTTGCGTGAGACAATTTATATGTTGTTATTCCCTGTTTTGAAAATTTTTTCTTTGGTTTATGTTATTTGTAGATGTTCTCCTTGTTTTCTCTTATTTGGAGAGTTGTAACCTAATTTTCTTGTTACAGTGATTCTGTATCTTGTAGAAAGCATGTGGTGGATTTTCCTCGTCATCCATACCTCATCGTTTCAATATTCACCTTGCTGTTTTCAGACCAGACAACCGCCCAAGTTTCTTCAGTCTCTTTCCATTCACCATTGATTTCACATATTCTCTTCCTCTTTTCATTTTACAACCTCTCTCCACTAAGTACGATACTTAAACACCTTCTAGGAATCTTAGAATGGTGTCATTTGACATTTGAGTTTACAAACTCTAACTTTTTAAGGATTTTTTTTCTCGCTCCTAAACTTAGAATCTACATAATATAAGTTTTATACCAACTCAATTCCTTAATCGTCTAAACCTCAATTTCTAGTCATAATCCTAAACTTTAAAAAATTAACTATTCTACTGCCACAAAAAATCTATCCCGACTCCTACCACATAAAACTAAACACTAGACTAACTTTTGATCCACAATCCTGCACCAATCAAAACTCTAAAGCAAGGGAAAAAAAAACTATACCTCCAAGAAGAAACTCTAAAGAAGGTGTTTCAGAGCTTACCATAGAGGATATGCATTGAAAAATTCTCAAATTATAACGAAGGCTTATTGATTTGAAAGGATCCAATGTTAGGAAGTCACCTATAGTAACAGATAGTGATCACCCATTGGAGATGAAGAAAGCCCTTTTCACCAAGAGCTCAAAGTGACTAAGAGTCATTGTCACATTAATATTGTATTGATTATAGGTGGAAAGGGTAATTTTTTAATAAAGTTGAATTTATTAGATTTTAATAGTCGTATGGATCTATGTGAATTCATGAGTGGCTCTAGATAGTCGAATGAATTTTTGAGTGAAGAGACATTTACCTGGAAGAAGAGTAAAGTGAACCGTTATTAAGATAAAACTGTGTTTTTTTGTGGTGGGAAAAAATGAAGCGCCTACATTAGTATGAGGGAAAAAGCAAAATTACAACCTGTTCTAAGATGAAAAGTAGAATGTAGCAGAAGTACTTGCCAACATTTTACAGACATGACTTCTTCTTGAGACTTTATCCCCTACAATAAAATACATCTCAATAAAAGAATACACCACTGAGTTTAAGCTTATGCTGGAGCCATATGGGAATATCATAGCCCATGTTTTTGTAGGGTTGAGATCGTCCATTGAAAAGATGATGCGGTTACAACCCTATTGGATATTAAATGTTGTTCAGACCTTATCTCTGAAAATAAAGAGACAATACAATAGTATTAGAACTCCGGCCATTAGATCGAATAATAAGAGCACATTGACCAGAGTCCCCAAACACTTCCATCACGAGGAGAAACAATACAGGTGAAAAAGAGAACTAAGTGGACCAACACTCCTAAAAAATTTCTAGTCAAGAAGTGTTTCAAGTGTCATAGATACAGGTACGTTGCATCTAACTATTCGAACACGAGAGTAATTTTTTTACTGAGTAAAGGACAGTGGAGGAGGTAGAGAGCAAGATCCAAGAGAGGTGACTAAAGAGTACTAACTACCTACAATTGAAAGTAAGATGTTTGTGGTTTGGCGAGCCTCCAGACCAAACCTAAGAGTGATCAGTAGTGGTTAAGGCATAATATTTATTGTATTCGTTGTATTGTGAAAGTGAAGTTATACATTATCATTATAGATTGAGGGGTTGTAAAAATGTGGTATATGCATAAATAATGGATAAATTGAGCTCACTACTCAAATGCAATCCTAATCATATTCTTGACTCATTTGAAGAAGGGGAATTTGTTCAGTGTCAATAAGAGATGCTTTATAGAGGTTTTTTAATTGGAGATAAGTTGCATGATCGGTTGTGGTGTGATATCGTGTCTATGGGTCCATGTCATATCCTTTTGCGTCGGCGTGTTAGTATGCCATGGGTGCACCTCATAATGGCCACAAAAATGTCTCATTTATCAAAGAAGAAATACATATACTGCTATTTTCAAATGAGTCAACAGTGATGAGCGCACTAATTGAGACATGAGTTATAATATTTCATGTCACGTTTCTACGACCTATGAGAGAGGCATGTGCGAACGGCCTTGGTGATGCCATAGGATAGTGATATGGAGGAGCTAATATGCAAGCAATGCGATCTTTATTGGAGTGTTAGGATATTCTTACTGACAGCCTGCCACCTAGATTGTGAACCATAAGAGAGATTCAATGTCATATACATCTTTCTAGGATTAGTGCTACCCACCAATCAATTTATAGGATGCAGTCAACCGAGTATAAAGAGTTGCAGAAGCTTATCGATTTGATGGCTAGAAGATTAGTTCTATTCTTTTTAAAATATCATATGTTCTTTTATTGTTTGTCAAAACATAAACTAAATAAAATAAAAAGGAAAAAAATCAATAAAAAAATACAAAAACTAAATAAAACTCGTCCAAATGGCTCCTAACTTTTTATGTTCTTTCTCATGTATGATATTAGCTTGCTTAAGATTGACTAATTTTTTCTGTTCTTTCTCATGTATGATATTAGCTTGCTTAAGATTGACTAATTTTTTTCTAATGACTCGGTGGATTTTGTTTTCGATGGATTGTGTTCTTAGGATATTTAAGGTCCTTAAGACATTTAACCTCATATCCCAGGTTGTTTTTCTTCTCCTTGGGGCTTTGTTTGTTTAAAGGAATTGAATTAGAAGAAATGAAATTTAAAATGTAAATGGAAATGATTCATGAATTGAATTAAAATTAGCTTTGATCCACTCGTTTGGTTGGAGGAGAGATTGTGTGGTAAATTTATTTTCCTTTTTTGTTTGTTTTAAAGGAATAATAGACAATTTAACCAGTAGATTGCCTCAATGTTATCCATAATTGAGTTTTACTTCTTCTTTAACTGAGTCTAACCAGAGATCTTAACACACATTCAGATTTTCTTGACAAAAGAAAATTCTTATAATTTATATTACACAGTATCCTAAAATTTAGCTAAATTTTTTTTTATTGTGAAATAAGTCATAAATCCATGCAAACAAAACCTAAAAATTCTTGAAAGCGTGCTTTTATTAATTGCCAAACAAACCACAAGAAATATAAGAAATATGCTACATATCTGCATGTAAAGTTCAAGAAGGCAATTGCGCCTTATATTTTTTTTGTATTTATGTTCCTTGTTTTTTTTTATTATTTTTATTTTCTTTAGTTAGTAACCCGCTAGTGACAATATTATGTTTTTGAATTTTACTATTTCAGGATGACATACAGTTTATTCATATCATTTCTGCATTAACAAGAGAAGGCATAAGTGCCTTGCACTTTGATTTTTCGGGAAATGGGTAAGTTTCTTTGGAAAAAGGTTTCAAATATTATCTTCTTGCAATGTGTGTTATTTTTAACTGGATGTGTTTTCCTTTCCTACATAATCATGAAAACTAGTTCATGTTATTTTCTTAAAAGTTCTAACTCTGAAGCTGCCTTTTAGAGATCCTTAAGATTACGATAATTTAATCTCCAAGATAGAGTTTTTTTTGTGGAGACTTATTTCAAAACTTAGTATATACACACATGCGCACACAAATATACATATGTTTGTATAATTTCTCAAATAATTTTTAAGGGTTTCTAGAGGAAATTTCTCTGGTTTTAAATGGATCACGATTTTATCATCTTCTTTGAATTTGCATTTTCTTCTCACATTTGCAATAAACTTATTTTCATGATTAACTACTACTTTTCAATGAATATTTTTCTGCATATCACACTAATAAAAACCGCGTAAATGCAATCGGATATGATGTATGGAGGGGTGAGAAATAATTATTATTTTCTTGCTAATGGATATGCTTTAGATAAACCTACGAGGAGGAATAGTTGAAAAAAACTTAAGATTTATACGTTTTGATTTCATCTAGACAAATTGAATAGATAGAGAAGTCTTCTTTTAGTATGTACTGGCAAATGATATAAATAGATTTGATTTGAACAAGATGTAAATAATTTTTTTTATTGTTTAAAGATTAATGGTTATTTGGTTGTTGAAAGATTAATAGCCCATTTAGAGTGTTTCCACTTATCTTTAAAAATAACAATAGAATTATTAAGGGCAAATGACATTTTTTAAAATCTGTTGTAAGTATTATAACTTATTTTCATTTTAAAAATTCAGAAAGAAATTTTTATCAGTTGTAATTATAAAAAACAACAAAGATTTAATCCAATAGAAGTGTGACAACTATTGGAGAGTGAAACCTTGAAAAAGCTTCCCTAAATGAGCACTAAATATGATTTAGTATGCGGCTTTAGATTCTTTTTGGTAAACAATGTCTTAAATTTTGGGATATATTGAAGGCAACAATCATCAATAAATCCATAAATAACTTGATGTAATTTGGTTTTTTCTATAATTTATTTTATGAATATGTAAATCAAGAAATAGAAAATCAAAATAAGAAATCATCACTGCTTTGGTTATTTTTCTTGGGGATAATGTCAAAAGATAAGCTCTCAAGGATTATATTATCCATTCATTTTTTTGATTTAATAACTTCAGCCTGTAGCACTAGACAAGCTTTAGATCCTTGGATAGGTTCAAATTGTAATTGATGTTTTGGTTCAAATATGATCTAATTTAGTTCTGATTTAGATTTTAGTTTATTTTTAATTTAGTTTAAACAGACAAAAAAATTATAGTGTAGTGAGTATATTTATATTGTTTAGGCTTTCTTGTATGTTCTGACTTAAAGTAGTGATTTTGTAATTGTAGACTTTTTTCTACATCTAATGCATCATTTAAAGGATAAATTGGGCTAAGAATTTTCAATATTGTCATCTTATGTGCACTGGTGTATGCTTAACAGGCTTTGCAGTAGACATTGAAGTGCTTTTTACTTGGAAATGTTGAGCAAATGTGTAGTAGTACCGATAGGAGCATAAGTATAATAATTCACATATTAAGTCACAAACACGAAAACTCTTTAGCAAGCCCAATTAAGTTAATTAAGTGATTGGCCTTTACAGTAAAAAATGTCAAATATTTAAATTTATGTTTTTATTTCATGTATGTCTAATCAAATTACATTAAATTTATAGTTCTTTTATTTTCTTATCAATCGTATCATACCTTTCAAAAAAGTTCTTTAAATTATTTATATAATCTAGAAACATCTTATGATTCTGCCACCCAATGTATGTAGAAGTTGTACTCTTAACTCAATATAATTATTTTAGAATTATAGTTAAATTGATCATTTAAGCTGCATTTTTTTTGTGTTTGATATGATTCTAGCCAATCTAAGATTGCCTTAAGTTTATGCCTTCCAATGTTGTTTAATTACTACTCTTTCCATAGTAATTATTTTCAAATTATTTAGATTTATAGCTGAATTGTTCGTTTAAATTGCTTTTTTCAAGTTTGACTTTTTGAATAGTATACTAATGTCCTTCATCTCAAATACATTATGATATAACCCTAAATTTTGATAGCAAATTTAATCTTGCATGTCTTAAAGTGTAATATTTTTAATATTGCAACAAATATGCCTTCAAATTCAATTGACATAAATTATTAATCCAAAATAATTAAGGACTATCTTTGATCAAAATATTAAAAAATAGCAGTGATCAATTAAAATTTTGTGAGTTTTTAAAAGGTTGTATTTTTAAACCATCACATACAAGGTGATCATGACGATGAAGGAAACGAGGCAATAAATATTTGAGCGAGAACACACAATGTATATATATTTTTCTTCATTTTTTATTTTTTTCGTCATTTTTTTTTCTTATTTCAATATATATATATATATATATATATATATATATATATATATATATATATATATATATATACATACATACATATATATATATATAAAAGATGGCCGCGTCGTCTTCCTCGATCGGCTCTGCTAGGGTTTCGCCTGATGGTGAACCCTAGCAACGATTACGGTCGCTGTTTCCTCTCGCGTCGCGCTCGTTTCCGTACGTCTCCCTCGCTTTGAGACGAGGCTCGTCTTCCGCCTTCCGTTCTTGCGAGCTTTCTTGGCTCGGGATTTCCAGGCTCTGCGGCCCGTCCGATCGCGTATTCTATGGCTCTGTCTTGCGGGTACCGCTCGCGATTTTTGCGTCCTCTGCGCTCTATTTCGATGCCGATTTTTCACTCGTTTGTTTTCTTCTCTAAATTCGGAACGTCACACCTTTCTTTAAGGATGGCTTCAGACAAATCGTACGCACTTGCCTTCACCAGTGTCCACGCCTCAGGCACACCAAAATTGTCATCTTTTCCTCCGTCGTTTGAGTGGGCGGAGGACATCAAAAAACCTGGTAGGAAGAATGGGAACTATGCTATCTTTTTTACTGAATCTGAAGGTACTCAGCTTGCTTCCTCCTATCGTCTGAATTTAGTTTGGAAATTTCTATATGATCATCTCAGAATGGAGCTTATTCGTAAAGAATTTGAACTTATGCACCTTGTTGGAGAATGAAAAATTGGACTATTAGATGAGAGACTCATTCTTATTCAAATTAGTAATGAAGACGATTGCATGCGCTTATTTGCTAAAAGGATAATATGGATTGATAACAGAGCAATGAAAATTCTGAAAGAGTTTGTGGATTTTAACCCATAAACGGAACCACAAATCATTTTGATTTGGATTCGTCTCCCTGGTTTGAAATTTCATTATTTTTCTCAAAAAGTATTGTATTTTATTGTCTCAGCTTATAGGAAGTCACTCAAGACGAACATTCCTACTTGTAATCTGTCTCGTCCTTCTGAAGCCAGATTACTTGTTGAAAAAGACATCACTTCACTCGCTTTTGAGGAAATCTAGTTGGGCACACAACACCATGGATATTGGCAGAAGATAGAGATTGAAAATTTTCCTTCCTATTGTTCGAACTGTCGTATTTTTGGACACTCCAGTTCTCAATGTCACCATCTGCACCCCTAACTCAGACCAAAAAAGCAAATTGCTCCGCTAGAGTCTGTGATTCCATCTCCTCCTCATCAGCTCTCAGTTTTTGACACTATTGATCATCAGAAGGATATACTGGATGACTTTACTATGCATGCAGGCAATATGACAACTATTCAGTCCCCAGTTGTAGCTCCCTCATTTTTATAACCTCCTATCGTTGGGGAGAGGGAGTTTCTTCAGACCCCGCCTGCCCTAGAACCTATCATTGATAATACAGGTGGAAATACTTCTACTGCTTCACTACTGCCTCATCAATTCTAGAAAGATGTTAATATTACTCAAGCTCTTTGGGATCAAGACGTGCAACGACCTACACATGTTCGATCACTTTTGGAATCTACTGATCAGATAAGTCAATCATCGGATTAGGAATGACAGGTCTACACATCCAGGAGGAAGAAAAAGAACGAAGATCTACTTGAGTTCAGGAATCTGATGGATGATACTTTGGTTACTACGGGCAATGGTACTCACCTTATTAATTTGTTAGCTAGTTCACTTCCGAGAACTAGAGGTAGAAAGTCTAAAGTGGGACGTCCCTAGTTCTTTTTGTGCCATTTTGTGGCTTTTTGTTTTTAACATTTATGTATCTTTATTTTATCTGAGTTTTGTGTGTGTTCTATTGTATGAGTTGGGCTTTCTTTTAGGCCCTCTCATTTAATATTTCTATATCTTTTCCGTATTAATATATTTGCCCTCTGGTTTTTTCTAAATATATATATATATATATATATATATTAAAGAAAAGAGTTGTTCATGACTCCTTCCGCTTTAATACCAAGGACGGTTACAAAATATTGGAGGGAAAGAAGATCCCCGCTAAACATAAAGAAAATACATATCGTCCTAGAGGTTCCTCCTTCCGCATTAAAACTCCACCCAAAAAAGAAATAAATATGAAACAATGGTAAATATAAACCAAAATTACATGTATCTAAACAAAACATATACTCAACAAATGAAGTATACCCCATATGAACATGTATAAAAATTGAGAAAAAGGTAGCGTAGGTAGCAGAGCCAAAATCAGTCGTCTTGAAAGCTAGAAATAGCACAAACAAGCATATCCCAAAAATCAAAAACCTGCAGCTCGAAAACTGTGAAAACACCAAAAAAGCAAGAAAAGAAATGAGCAATGTAGAAAGGTAAGGCTCCACACTCTTCCAACCCCCAATCCTGAAAAGCAAAGAGCAAATAAGGAGCCACGGTCCTGTCCAGGAGAATGAGTGAAACCCTCGTATAAATTTGGAGCTATGAGCCTCCATATCGAAGTGATTAACCCCAATCACAGAAAAATTGTAAAGTTGGAGCAAAAAGCTAAACCTCCAATACTCATTCTCAACAGTATTCTCAGAAAAATTACTGTAATAAATCCCATATACCATCTCTTCACATAAACCCTCCCCCCCCCCCAAGCCAATACCCGAAGCAAGAACCATCTACGATATCACCAAATTGTAGTAAAATGCCCAACCGTAGCCAGAAATGGAGCCATGGGCCTCCCAAATTATTCATCACATACGAGGTAATGGAGCCTTGGGCTCCATGCAAGTATTATAAGACCATCTACCATATAATGCATGTATATATGCTGCCTGCTTCACCCAATAGCAGACAACTAAGGCACCCTGAGATAAATTAAGAAGATTAAAAATAGCCCAAAAAATAGCCTGAGCTGAAACATACCACCCAGCCAAAGAAGATAAGCTAAGAGGAACCATCCCTACGAATATAAGAAGCATCGATGTTGTCACCAACCAGCAGAATGTGCAAAGAGGGAGGGGGTAGATCCCACCCTACAAATATTAGTGATACTACCTAAATTAGTAAGCCAATTAGCAGGTTGATTCCCCTCTCGATAATTGAAACTCCACATAACATTCATATTGGAGATTAAACCTTTGATCCTTTTAATGTAATAAAGGATCTCCCAAGGGGCCTCGACAATATTAGCAAAAAAATCAACCAAGATGCGATTATCACATTCAAAAATATTAAAATGCCAGCTGAGAGAGTGAGCCATAATAGCAACCGTTAAATGGTCGAGCCTCAGCCTCTATGAGAGTATCAACATATGAAGGAGATGAAAAGAAAAGTATACAGTTTCCTGCATAGTTTCTAGCAATGCCCCACAACCAACATAATTGTCTTTTCAACTTCCATCCGTGTTAAACTTAATCCACCCCCTAGGAGGTGGCCGCCACTAACCAAAATCGGTGGATGAGGAAGCCTCCTCTCATCCAAATCTGTATGCCCCATAGACAGAAAATAATTGATGCCCGAAAAGAAACTTTTTTTAAAACTCACTGTTCTCCACAACTTGTTAATGTATGTAATAATATTAGTAAAGGCCATCATATTCTGGATGGTCTTTCCTTCATGAATAATGTCATTACGAGCCATCCAGATAGACCAACATATGATGTAAGGGTAAATTTGCAAGCAATGTTTCTTCTTACGGTCCAGATTACAAATCATAGTAATAAGCAAAAGATTCTCTCAGGAGTGACGATAGTGTCAAACCACAAGCCAATCTTTCTCCATATAAATAGCGAAAAGGGACAAGAGAAAAAAATATGCTCTATAGTCTCCTCCGCCGAATTACAAAACAACAATGAGAGGCGATTCTCAAACCTTTCAACTTTAATATATCATCACAAGGTCTTATAGAATGAAAAATGCGTCATGCTAAGAAAGACAGAGGGAGTTAATGCCCAACTCCACAACCCCTCACCCCATGTAAGTTTTTGGAAATTATGTAAAGAGGAATATAAAGATTTAGCAATGGAGCTTGTCATGGGAAATTTCAAAGTAGGAGTATCTTGCAATTGAGGCTCAATAGGAATGGTGGAAATGAAAGTAGCTCCCTCCATCCCCAAAATGCTTATGAGAAGAGGAAAATTCCAATCGTCGTCTACCTAAGTATCCGAAACCTTGAGAGTAGAATACCTCGTATCCCTCATATCCCTCATATCAAGCAAAACATGGGACCAACAATCATGCCAGAACGAAATATTTTCACTCCCCACCTCCCAGTAAATAAAATTCTTCGTCCAATCTCTACCACATCGTGGAATTCCTCAATCGCCAATTAATCAAAGCAGGATGAGAGGAGCGAGAATATTTCCCGTGCATGAAATTAGCCCACAAAGACCCGCCTTTCCTTAAATTAAATTATTGCTTAAAAACATTAATATCAGTAATATGCTGTAAAGATTTGAAGCCTAAACCACCAGCATACAGGGGTTTGTAAATATCCTTCCAAGGCATCCATCTTTTATCGGAGTAATTTTCCACCCATAAAAATTTATTGAAACATCTTTAAAGGTTCAAAATAGTATTTTTTTTGGGTTGGAGTACTTGAAGAGTGTATAAAGGAAGAGAGTGAAGGATGCTCCTGAGCAAAATAATACGACCCCAAAAGGAAAGGAAATTATTTTTCCAATCCAAAATTTTTTTCCGCACCTTTTCCACTACCTCGTTAAACTGAATGCACCTCTTCCTGCCTTTAAGGAGAAATACCCCAAGATATTTAAGGGGAAGGGTAGAGAGAGAAGCCCATAAAGTTGGCAATCTAGCATGCATTTGAACGATTGACCATATTTCCCAAGTAGATGTTACATTTATTAGCATTAAAAAGAAGACCAGAGACGGATTGGAAGTCAACCAAGCCGTGAATCTCCTTCACCATTTTTTTACTAGCATTAAGAAACAGAATCATGTCATCAGCATAAGCTAAATGAGGGACCACCATGTTAGATTTATGAGCGAAATGCAAAGTGAGGTTTCTCCTGAAAAGATTGTTAAGAAGGCAAGAAAGATAATCAAATATTAAAATGAAAATAGTAGGGGATAAAGAATCTCCCTGCTTAATCCCAAGGCCCGCACTAAAAAATCCTCGAGAATGACCATTAATTAGAATACTATATTTATTGCAATGACACCATGAGATGATAATTTTGCAAAACTCCCGAGAGAAACCACCAGCCTTAAGTACCTTCAATATAAACTCCCAACTGAGAGAATCATAAGCATTACGGATATCCAATTTAGTGATCATGTTGCCCCCTCTACATTTTTTATCAATGTCAAGAATGAGTTCCTGTGCTAGCATGATGTTTTATCAGTGATCCCTCGCCCATGAATAAAGTCAGGTTGATTCAAAATAATTAATTTGTTGAGATGAGGTTGGATGCGTCTGACCAAAATTTTACAAATCATCTTTGAAATAACAGAAGTCAGAGAAATGGGTCTAAAATGGTCCCAAGAACTCTTTTGAGTATTCTTGGGAATGACAACAATTGTAGCGACAGAGAAATAATTTATTTAGTGTTTCCTCTTTAAAGAAACTCTGGATAGCCTCCAGTACCTTATTTTTAACAATACTTCAACATTTAATGTAGAAAGCAGAAGTGAATCCATCCGGCCCAAGGGCCTTATTACAATTAATATCCAGAAGTGTAGAATAGATTTCCTTATCCGAGGGAATACCACAAAGATCGAGATCCATCATGTGATGACGTACATCATCAAATAATGAGGCATCAATAGAGCCCGAAGTCTCGTGAAACTAAAAAAGTTTAGAGAAATAAAGAACTGCACTCTCCCCTATCTCCTCATCCCCCGTGATCCAGTTCCCCTTATTATTTTCAATCCTCACAATGGTGTTGGTGGTTCGTCTTTGTTTAATGCAAGCATGAAAATATTTAGTATTTCTATCACCTTAAGAGAAATGGGTCTCCCCAGCTTTTTGTTGCAAAAACTCCTCCTCCCATAGAGAGGCCTCCATTAATTCCTTATTAGCCTCCTGTAAATCGTGGATGATATCACTAGTATTCTCATCAAGAGCCTGAAGCATACTCACCCTATGTTCGACTCTCTTAACTCTAGTATGCACATCACCAAAGACATCCCAATTCCAAGACCTTAGATCAACAACCACCTTCTTATGCATTTTTCGAAGAGTGTACCAAACATTACCTACCTCTTCACATTTCTAATTATCAGCAATTAATCTCAAGAAATCATTATGTCTAGCCCAGACATTTAAGTAACGAAAAGGAGAGGTGGAGACCTTTTTAAAGTAATCAAATGATAAGAGAAGTGGGTTATTATCAAATCAAGTTCTGCAAAGATGTTGAACCTGCGAAAACCCATAAGAGGAGAGTCATAGCTGATTAGCAAAGCATCTATCAAGTCGTTTGAACAACTTGCCCCTTTTCCAAGTAAATTTAGAACCAATAAATCCCAAGTCAGAAATGCCCGCTATAGCTAAGGTTTCATTGAATTTATCTGTTAAAGTGATGTCAAATCTCCGACCACCTAACTTTTCAGATTCGTGCATCACCATATTGAAATCCCCTCCAACCATCCAATTTTGATGGATTGAAGTGCCCATCTCAGAAAGTTTGTGTCAGAGAACAAATCTAGTAGTATTAGAAGTCCCGTCGTAGACAAAAGTAAGATATCCAGAGAAAATATTCATAAAGAAGAGAGTATGCACAAACTGTCTATCATCAGTGATGACATCAACTATAATATGCTTCCGCCAAAACAACCAAATTTTGTTAGAGTAATTAGCAAAAAAAGAGAAATTTTTTAGTTTACCCAAGATACGATCATCCGGAGAGGACACCAAGGGTTCCAAAATAACAAATATATCAACCTTATGAATCTTTGTCATTAATTTGAGTTTACCAAGGGAGTGACGATCCACAACTTCCCTGATATTCCAAATAAGGACATTAAACATGAGTAGACATATTACCCTTCTTAGAAGAACTCCATCTGAATAGCACAAACTGTCCATTTTCTCCATCTGAATAGTATTGATTCATCTCCAACATAGCATTAGAAGTCCCGTTAGTGTGATTTTGCACCTCCTTTTGAGCTCTATTCTTCCTTCTATGATACTTTTGAACATGTCATTCATCCCTTAAAACTTTTGAAATATCTTCCAAAGGAGTGTCAGAGAGAACATCCAAATGATGAGAATAAATATAATTATTATCCATATTTAAAGCGCCAGGGAGAGAAGTCGAGGAAGGACGAGCCCCATCAGTATTAGAGATGATAGGAGGGTTCGGAGCAGGTAACACCTGCCTTGTTATCTCTATTGCGGCAATATTATTAAGGGAGTAAGATTTAGATTTTTATAAGCATTTAAAGTAACTGGGAGAGAGGCAGAAGAAAATCTAGCTCCCTCATTATTAGAGATATCCGGAGGATTTGAGTCAGATAACACCTGCTCAGTTCTACCCTTGGCAGGAGTCGAAGGGATGATAGTGGGGTGGGACACAGCTGCAGCATTTTCAGGGAGCATAGAAGCTTGTTCCATGTTCGGCTGTTTCCTACCATCCCCTTTCCTAAGTTCCATATGTAACTTCAAACATTGATCCTGATCGTGGCCAAACATTCAACAATGTGCGCAGTAGTAGGGGTGTTGTTCTAATAATACCTGTTGCCAGTAACCAATGTGATCCGACCCAATTCAAACCTCATCAGGTGGAGGTAAAGTCACATCCCTTTCAATTAAAACTCTAGTCATAGAAAGTCTCATAAGATTATAGATGGGAGCATCTAATTTTAGTGGTGTCCTGAACATAGCAGCTAATGAGAAGAGAATTTTGTGATTGAAGAGATGAACCTTCAAAGAAGGGAACCTAAGCCAAACTGGAATAATATGAGCCTCTGCTTTAGGATCGAAATTTGCTGACCATTTTAAGACCTTCATACCCAGTCCTCAAACCACACCAAATGTTTCGCAAACAGGCGTGTGTAGTCCTTTTCATTGGACAGTTGATATAAAATGTACCTTCCATCTAAGGGACCTATCTTCCAGTCTCCCGTAAGCCTCATTAGTTCAAAGTGTTTTCAAAGAAACTCAATTTTAGGATGCCCATACAGAAACTTCCCTACCAGATGGAGTCGGCAGGAAGTGGCGAGTTCGCCCTTCTCGGCGTCAGGGAGGAAGGGAGCAAGCTTTCCCCCTTTCCAGCCAGGACGTCGAACGAAAGAAGTATCGTATTCGAGCGCAAGATTGTCGTAAAAAGCATAAGGGAAGTTTGGAACGCTATCAGCGGTCACAGTAGCGTAAGAACGAAGCCTTTTACCAGTGTTACCAAAGCCGCCGGTCGTCGCGGCAGCGTACGAGTGAGCCATGACGATCGATCACCCGCGTCACCATCCAACCCTAGCAGAGACAGAGACGGAATCATCGTGCC
>NEWO01000156.1:821502-875544 GCA_003013225.1 Phalaenopsis aphrodite | reverse complement strand
GGAGAAAAGTAGAGAGAGAGAAGGCTAAAAAAATCATGTTGCACTGTTAGTTGTCAATTGTTTCGGAGTAGGAGTGGAAGAAAGGGGTTGAATGACCTCAACTTTGAGTTTGGAAGGGAGAGTTGGTTGTTGAACAGTGTGCAGGTGAGTGGCTTCAAAGTGGTTCGCCAAGTTTTCAATTTAGAATGGGTATAGACTGGACGGAGAGAGACTAGTGATTCATTGGTTGTTTGAGGAGCGGGCAATGTTGTTAGTTTGGCTAATGTCACAAGAAATGGGCAAGAGAACGGCGACAAAGTTGATGTTGATTTATGATAGAGGGAAAAAATGTGGAGTGGCTAGTTGTTGAATGCTAGGGAATTGTTGTCGTTGGCATTGAAGCAGGATTGGGTGACCTTGTGGAGGAGATGAGTGACGGAAAAGGTTGTGGGAGATATTGGGTTGCATTGGGTGTGTGACAGCTTAGGTGGATAAAGGGAATGGGAAATGAGAGAAAGAGAGGGTGGTTAAGGTATTCTTTAGATTCATTTTTTTAAAATAATTGAGATGAGACCCTATGTGGTGCTAAAGTAAAGAATATAAAATTTATGGAATTGGAGGTGATGATTTGAGAATATAAAATTGGTATTTTGTAATTAATAATAAAATAGCTTACAAAGGTTAAGTATAAATATATATTTAATCTTTTAAATTAAATTAAATTATTGAAATCTCATTTTTTATTGTTTAATTATAAGTAACAATATGAATATAAAAAATGAATATAAATTGAGCATATTTGAAATACATATTAATAATCACATAACTTCTATTAAAAATATTCATAACTTATTGAAATTTTTTATAATTTTTTTCTGGCAAAGTGAGCTACGAATTGGAGCACTTATATAATGTATTTAAGTTTTTTATGAGATAAAAATCTCACATTAGTTAAAAAATATGTTAAAAAAAATATGTATGTGAAATACTAAAGCTACGCACAATATAAAATGGTATTGAATAAAAAATTGTTCCAATAAAATCAAACAAGGTTGATAATAATTTTTATAATACTAAGAAATAATCATTGATTTAATTCTTTTGTGGGCTTAATATATTTTAAATCAAATATATATGAGACAATTTTTGGGGTTCTAGGACTAACTGAACATAAAATGTATTCGTAAGCTTGGTTTTAAGCTGATCTGACTGAAATAATTTTGTACATGAAACATTTAATATAAAAATATTAGTACAGCCAATTCTATGTTTATGATTATTAAAATAAAATAGTGATTCATTAGACTGATAAGGTTAATGAATTATATATTGGCAATAGATATTTATAAAGATGTAAAATTACTGCACATCACACTTTTAAATTATGCTCATCTTATAATATTATTAAGCATCCGCTTACTTACATATTTATTAATAGTGTTGTTGTAATTCAAAAATAGAAATAAACAAGATAGATTCAGATCTCAAGTGTGGTAACCTAAATATATACATGTGAAAACTAATGAAAATAGCAACATACATACTTCTATAAATGAATTGAAAAAAAATGATGTAAAAATCATTATTTTGAAAAGTAGAATCACATATGTCAAACATACTTCTTAAAGTACAAATTTTTTCTTTAGTTGGTGGTTTTGTTAAATTTTAGCGAATTGCAAATCGATATGAATGTTCTCCCCTCTATTAAAAACATAAGTACATTGAATATGTGAACAAATAATTAAGAATTAACATGCTTGAGAAATTCCTCCCCTATTGAAAGTAAGCTAATACGTAATTTTTATTTGAAATAAAAAATATCTCAAATAATTTTACGAAGAAAAGCAAATATACTAAATAAAGTATATAAATTATGCACAAGAGAGATGCAAACATTTTTCTAATATCAAACAATAGTTATTCAAATATTTTCTTCATGCAATATTAAAAATACATTTTTAAAGAAATATTAGATACTAACATAGGCCATCAGATGTAAAAAATATGTCTTATCATCAAATCAAATTTATTACTATTATATATATAAGTTTTATAATCAAAATCAAATCTTTGTTTCAATAAAATAAACCAAATAAATGTGATAGAAAAACGACCAGAAAAAATATCTATTAAAATTGCTCACAAAACATACAAAATAGCCCTTGAAAAATTCCAATAACATGAAGAATAAGTTCTCGAAAATTATTATAAAGAATGGGTTGAGGCTTCTCCCAAAATGAAAAGCATTAGTTCTAAAAAAATATTGCAGGAACAAAATTTGGTTTATTTTTTCACAATTGCAAAATTCCTTATGTTTGGGTTTGGATTATAACCCTAGGCAAAGATACATCTAACCATCATTTTGTTAAAGATATTTCTACTCAAATGATGGACCGGACTTAATATTGATGACAAAACTCATCAAATTAAGTCACTAATTCAAACATATAATGCTAAACAATATTCTTTAACCGTCCATGCAAATGAAGATTGTTGATTACTTTGCGGTAATTATCGCAAAGGAATAATTCTTCTATTGCAATGGTATATTGTCTGGAAACCCACAAGCATAGGCTAGTTGCTCGAATGAGGATGAAATAAGCCTCATTTCTCTGGTATAATAATAACAAATACTACTTAATACAAAATGTTCTAATCTTATTGCATATATTATAACATTACTTTGTTGTGTTGTAGAATATAGTTTTGATAAGTCGTTCATTAGAGCCCTCTATTGCCCTCTTCATAGCTCAGCCTTTAAATTCTAGCTTGAATTCTTCTATTTTGACTAGGGTCTCCTTTATGAGTCACATTCAATTAATTAAAAGTGTCAAAATGACAAAATACTCTCTTAATGAGGAAGGGTGTATTCTATATATTTGTATTCTTGATGTTCTAGGTTTAATTTTTGGCGTGAATTTGTTTAAGACAACCACCGATGTCCATTCCTCCCTTTGAGGGTTGTATTTGAGAGATTGGATGATGCTTCAGCTGTATCTCTTTCCAAGGTGGTGATTATCTTCCCCTACCCCCTTCCGCATCTTTCTTACGACGCTCCCAACCATCCTCCATTGCTACAACCGTCCCAAACAATAATCGTTTGTTTTTTCACTGTAGTCTTCCAATTCTGGACCTTCTTGCTCATTACTTCCTCCCCAGACAACTACCTTGTTGAATCTTGCTGTGGAGCAGTCCCCCGCTTCATCTCTTCCCTATCATCATCGGAAAAAATACAATCTTGTTGTCTTCCTGCTTTCCGTTGGTTGTTCCAGCCTTTCTCTCCATGCCTCGCCATTCCTCTTGCCACCCTACTTTTTGCCCTCACTGTCTTAGCCCTCCACTTGCTTCCAACACGATTTCAGGGCTTCCTTTTTTTTTGTTCCAACCACCTATTACCCATTTCAGTCATCTATCTCTGCTCCCCAACCACCTAGTTGACCTCCACCACCCATAGATTGAGCCTTAGTGTTAGTTTGTGTTGTGTTTGTTGTTACTTTTGTTTCAAGTGTGTTTGTTTGTAACTGTGAATTTTTTCTTAGTAGTAATATTTGATTTTTCTATTGTGGGTTGGGTAACTCCAATATCAATAGATTAAATTCTACTTTTTTTTAGTTTTCAATATGCTATTATATATATAAATGGGAATAATTAGAATATTTTAGTGATTATGGTCTTTGTTTGAGTCAAAAAAAAAAAAAAACAAACAAAAACAATCAATCCAATTGTGTCCTTAGATTGCTACAACTTTTGATGCCGATCTGTCATGCTACCATATTTGCTTTTGGGCATTCTTAAAAATTGTTGTAGATACTGTATAGTGAATTTATGATTAACAACTCATCTTTCCTTGGTCAGTTCAAAGCATATTAAGCCTTAGCAGTTAGCATAAATGATAATCTGGATTTGAGGCTTTCTTCCGCAATACGCGAAGTTTATGCATTTTATCAAGTTAAGTTGACTGTGTTTTGCACATATATATATGAATTTTTAATAGAGTGTTATTCCAGAAAAACCTTGAAAAATTCATATAGTACAGATTATTTGTATTGAAGTAAATGACTATTTGAAGATGATTATGCCTTCTATACAAGCTTATTTCTTCTTGTTTGTGTCCTAGTTATAAAATAATGAGATCTTTCTAGCTTTTAATGTCGGCTTCTTATGTTCTTATGTATTATACATTTTTTCTAACTTTGGTTAATTTTGATTTTAATTTTGCCATACAAGTGAATCTACTTGACTTTTTGAGTGATACTATGCTCTCTAGGGAAAGTGAAGGTGAACTTAAATTTGGAGATTTTCGCAAGGAAGCAGATGATTTACGAGCTATGGTGCTATATTTTTCCGAGAAAAACTTCAAAATTTGTGCTATTTGCGGGCTTAGTAAAGGTAAGTTGCCAGTTATATCGTCGATACAATTGAACTTACATATACTTGATTTATAAATGTTCTATCCCACAATATGGCTTTACTATGTGGCCTTTTTCATTGTATGTGAAGGATAAAACCCAAAGCCAATTAAAATAGTAGATGAAAAGTTTCTAAATGCTTGATCTTCTTGTAGTTATTTATACACAATGATTCAACTCATGAAATTTATATTTTAGTTAACTAATTTTTAAATTCATGGCGTTGATCTCCAATTATGCTACTTATTGAACCACACACACGTGTGTGAGTGGGTGTGTATATATAATGAGTTAGTTCCATAATATTCTTTGCTTTTTTGAAAAGGCATTTAAATGGTCTAAAAAATTTATCGATAACGTCAATTTTTTGGTTTTTAGTGAGACACTTCAGATCCAAATTACATTTTTAGTTTGCCTTTTTTTGGGGGAACTACAACAAGTTTCATGTAGTAATATAGCTTTTGATAAAACTAGAAATTAGTTTTTTTTGTTTGATTGTTAAATTTTTTGCTTTAAATGTAAGCACCGGAGGAAAATTCGCCTCCTTGAATGACGTGAGAACACATGACTAATTTCTTTAACTTGGATTGACTTAGTTAAGGTTTGTTTTTGATGTTGGATTTGGGGTCTATTTAGATCAAGGATTAATACTTCTTATGAGCATCAAGTCCTATATTTAATTATTCCTACCGAATCATGGGAGATCACTTTTAGGCTAATTTTAGTTTCATATTTATTATTTATGTTAGCGAATTCATTTTGCGAATATCCGGGGAATTTAAGTTGCAATGTCGGAAATGCTTGTTTAATAACTATGAGTTATCTCATCTTAGGTATCTTGAGTAGGCTATGGGTGAAAATGCATGTCAAATATGTACTTTTTAGACGAGCTTTTTGAGCATGTTCATAGAGAAAAGAATAAAGCAATAGATTATTGTGCACATATGTTATTACTGAGTGGCTTTTTTGTGGAGATAAAGATAGATCTCATGCTCTTTTTTTTATTTTTATTTTTTGTTTATTTTGATAGATCTCATCTAAATGCCTAAATGGCTTTCTTTCTATTTCTTTTTTATTATTAATAAAATTCCATATGCATTCTTTCAATATTCAGCTTGATTAAATGATTTAGAGGGACAAAAAAATTTCCACTTAAAATTTAAAGTTTGTAGATGTGTTTGATAAGGACTTAGAAGCTTAACATAATCCATTTGTTGTCCAAGAATTCTAGTTTGACTCAAGGAAGTATGTCTAGGGTACATTGGGTTTTGATTGATTTGTTTATAATTTATTTGATTTATCGGCTTATTAGTTGGCTTAAGTTTACTTGACAGACTTATTAGCATGGAAGCTAACCTACATCGTTATTTGGCAGCTTGTAACATTTTTACATAGTAGATCAAAGCTAAGCCTTTCATATGTGGGAAGACCAGACAATTAAGCATTCATTTAACACGCAAATTAAGTTTGTATTACTTTATCAGTTGATTTATGACGTACATTTATGACAATACCCAGCAGTAGGACTGGCATCCTTGATGGCAAGTAAAATTTTAAAGTTGTTCTTATAACTCTGAATATTGAAAAAGCAAATTGATGGGACCCACAAATTTAAGAATGAGAATTCATAGCCTCAAGATTAGTCTTGTTATGGGGATCTAGTAGTACCTTTGCAAACTTATTGAGGTGATCTAATTTATGAATATTAACTTGCACTCTATGTCAAAGTTGTTTAGTAACCATTAGGATTGAGCATGCGTCCTTGGCCATTGAATGCAATCAACCTAGTATATATTGTATGATGTTGATTGGGGGGACATTGTCAGGCATGCTTATGTTGTAGATCATACGACTCTCATTACCACTGAAAAACCTATCCAAATCAGCGAAAAGAACCAACTTTTTTTTTTTTGTTATTATTGACATAATATAAGTTTTCAGAGTGAAATTTCGATGGAAAATCAGTTGATTCATCTGTTAGTTGTCTCCGACAACATTATCGAAAGAAATTCAGTCATAAAAGTTTTTTCTTTCAGTCATATAAGTTTTTGATGGACAAGGCCGCTAGTTAGTCTGTCAATTTCTGTTATATATCAAATCTGACAGCCAATACTCTCATTTCTTTTTTCTTCCTCACATGCTCTCAACTGATAAAGACTGTTGTAGCCCACTCGATTCGTCAATTTAGGGCTTTATTCTCCTCATTTTCTTTGTGTAATCAAAGGTAATACTCAATCTCTACCTTATAAAATTACTTATTTGTGATTTCATCCATTAAATCTCATGTTTTAGGCATTTGAGATTTTTTAGCAAATGTCAAAACTAACCTCAAAATTGTTAAATATTTGATTGTGCTTTGTTTATTGTATTATTTTTTTTTTTGAGAGTTGATTTTTGTAATTTTTGTTTTATGTGTTAACTTGGATTACGGTTCGTTCTAAGTTGAATTAGGTTTCACGATAGCTTTGGTTAGGTCAAGCTAAGATTTGATTAATTATTTATGGAGAAATTTTAGCGAGATTTGAAATTTCACAACTCCTTGATTTAAAATATAACGGGTTGAATCATTTAGGCACAAACACTCTTTTTTTTTACTCGACTCAAATTTAGATCATTTAAAGTAACTACTAAAATAAAAGATTCGGTGTCAAATATGATTAGTTGGATTAATTGTGTATATTGGCAGGAAGCATTTAGTTGATAACTCTCCTAAGTTTGAAATGATGTTTGAACGAGATCTTGAAATTGACGGTATATGTGTATTCAGGCATGTTGCATGAGATCTCATTTAGAAGATTACGATCAATCATATAATAAATTGCCATGTCATGTGCTATCAAATAACATATAAAATAATTATTGGCTTTGTATTGAAATATAATTTTTTAGGATGTGCGCATGGAGCTGCTAAGGCATTTACATTGTGTTATTTATCTTAGTATAGTTTACCAATTACATAACTTTGTGTTAAACTTAGTTAAATAAGCTGTTCATATGAAGGTATTCTTATCTTCACATATCGTCATATTAGTTGTAACCATCTTTAGACCTTTATTCTCACATTTATAAGTCTCTTGTGGATATTCAGAATGAAAGATCATAGATGTATAATAGATTGCATTCGGGTAAAAAAAAATTACTTAAGAGTCTTGAATAGTGTTGAGTATTTCGTGCAAACATCATCTCAATTATTTATCAACTTTTCAGATGATAAGTTTCGATGTCAATATGCGAGATTTCAACAGAAGTATTAGTTATGAACTTCACATGTTGAGTATAAACCAAATATTGATTATCTGGCTAGTGCTTCAGCAAGCTCTGCTTCTCCAAATGAATATGATTTTAGTAGATATGTAGAAATAGTATTTAATGTAATAAAAGTTTAGTTTGTTGGATAAGTGAAGAATGAGACATCAAACATAAAATATTAGAAATTTTACAAACTATCAAATGTCTTGCAACAGTTATCGTGGGAATGTTATAAGCGCTATTGTAATTTATCTTTTGTTGTTAGAACATTGAGCATCAAAACTGAGTCTAATATGCCCCATGATATTTTTATCAGAGTACATAATTATTAAAAAAGACTAACCCAAAGTAGAATTTAGTGCCAAAAGATTTTTATTTCTTTAAAAATTAGTGTCTAAATTTTATTTGACTTTAGAGAAAATAGATTGTTATGTCAATGATTGCATGTTATACTATAAGAATGATATAGGAAAGATTGAATGTAAAATTCTGTGAAGGTGCAAGATTAAAATTATAGAGCAAAAAAAAATGAAAATAGAAAGAAATTTCATACAAAAGTGTTTTTTTATCTGCTAATCATTTCATGTCTTCAAAGATATATCTTTTAAATGTACTGCTAAACATATGAGATGACATAAAAAAAGATCGAGTGAATTAAGTTTTTCGTGTCATCCAACATATGAATAAGCATAGAAGCACTTCAATCATATATATTCTATGATGTTGACGGGGGGACATTGCAAAGCATGCTTATGTTGCATATAATTCCAGGAAGTGATTATATAGGTCTCATCACTATAGGAAAACTATCCAAACCAATGAGAAAACCAACCATTTTTATGTTATTATCGCATAATACAAGTTTGTTGGAGTGAAAATTTGATGGAAAATCGATCGTTTCATCTGTTAGTTGTCTCCAATGGCTTTATCGAAAGAAATTCAGTCATAAAAGTTTCCGATGGACAATGTGGCAGGTTAGTCTGTTTATTTTTGTTATATATCTAACCTGATAGTAGATAATCTCATTTCTTCTCCCTCACGTGCTCTCCCTCTCGACTGATAACGACTTTGTCGTAGCCCACTTGATTCGTCGATTTAAGGCTTCATTCTTCTTATTTTCTTTGTGTAATCGAAGGTAATACTCATTCTCTACCTTATAAAGTTACTTATTTGAGATTTCATCCATTTAATCTCATGTTTTTGGCATTTGAGATTTTTTAGCAAATGTCAAAACTAACCTCAAAGTTGTAAATATTTGATTGTGTTTTCTTTCTTGTATTATATTTATATTTAAGAGTAGATTCTCGTAATTTTTTTGTTTACATATGTTAAGTTTGATCTTTCTAAGCTGAATTAGGTTTCACGATAGTTTTGGGTAGATCAAGTTGGGATTTAACTAGTTATTTATGGAGAGATTTTAGCGAAATTTGAAATTTCACAATACCTTTATTTAAAATATAATGGGTTGAATCATTTAGGCTCACACTACATCTTTGACTCGACTCAAATTTAGATCATTTCAAGTAACTACTAAAATAGAAGATTCAGTCTCAATTATGATTAATTGGATTAATTGTGTGCATTTGTAGGAAGCATCCAGTTGATAACTGTTTTCATTGATTTTCTCTCTTTTATTTTTAAAGGAGTCGTCAACTTGTCAATCTTCATATAATTCCTATTTTTGAATAAATCTCTTTTCTAGATCATATAGATGATCTGAAGAAGAGAGTAATCGGAAAGTAAGGACATACGATAATGAAGAGAAATGAGTAAAAAAAATATGGATAACTTTTGTAAGGTAAACTTTGTGTGATGATACATGAGCGCACGTTCAAAATAGGTCGGATCGAAAAGGTTTTGGAACATATGAAAACAACTCACAATCAGAGATTCAAGCTCGTATGCTTATTCTGGGGTCAGGACCAACTCCTAAGGGAACGTATCCCCTTGGTTAATCACAGCTTGGGGAGCGCCCAAGAATGCTCTCGATTAGATGAGTCCTGCTTACATTTTGGTGGCGATTAGTACAGAGTATCACAATGGAGTGTTAGCTCATAGGAATATCTCGTGGCATTCAAAGCTCTCGCAAAGTCACAGGGCAGAAAGCGAGTCTCTCACATCCCAAATGGGTAGCGACTCATTGTCACATGAGGCTCGTAAAATAACCCGATTGACTTGTAGGATCTACATTATGATTTCAAAACCAAACAAAACCATAAGGGTAGAGGGTGAATCATCGTATCTCAAATGGGAGGCGACCTATCCGCAATCTAAGCTTATAAGAAGACATCGATGAAGCATCAAAAGGTGCGACATGGCTTAAAGAGGGAGAAAAATAAAGGTAAAGAAATTCTAATCGGGTAGAGATAGCCTGATCAGGATACCACTTATCCGTCATTCCAAGCTATGAGGATCTCAAGTTTACTTGGTCGTGAATGTAGTTTACCAAAAACAACCGGAGATCCCTTGTCAGTAATCTGTAAATTGCATTGTCCAAAGGGATCTTGGTAGCCTTAAGACCAAGAGAAGGAAACTCTAAATCCTATGATCTCTTATGTAGGTAAGAAGAGTAGATGTGAGACTTATACTGGCTAAAGTGATGAGGATATCGTTGGAGTGGAAAAGAGATGAGAGGTCCAACTACAAAGTTGGAAACACTCTCACCATAGAACTTATGCCCCGTCTGGGTCAGGGAGGTCTCTACCACCCTAAACATACTAGACAATCACTCAAGTAGAATTTTATGTCAGGTTGGAGAAGCACGAGTACTTCTCCTCGGGACATACAATATTATGTAGGTGTCTAATAAGTCCTAAGCGTGTAGGCCCTATTATTTATGACTTGGGTGAGACCATAGTATGCAACTCTTTTAAAATCTGACCCAAAGGCCATGCAGGAAAGTAAAGACATATTTTGAAAAATCTTGAATTTTTTAATCCTGAATTTTGATTAGTCTTGAAATTTTTCTTAGGATTTTTGTAAAAAGTTTACAATTATATGTTCTAAAGAGCCTAAATGATCCGCATGATTTTCAGACAAAAGCACAAGGTAAAATGGCGAAACCAATTTCAAGTACATAAGCATGCAATACAAAAAGTAAAGAAAACGTCAAACAAAAATATAGAACAAACTGATGTCGTTGGGTCGCTAACATATCCCAAGAAAGCAGGAAAGATGGCCAGACAACACATAAATACACACGTGGTCCTACTTCTATACAAGAATATGAATTCGGTCTTAAGGTATGAGACACGAGCCTGTTGCTCCTGTTCCCTAGTGACGTGACTCAATGTGTCATGTGTTTCGAAACTCGTGCCCGTACCTTATTTTTGATACAGACTCGATTCTAAGAACTCTATCAAATACATGTTAAAAGAAAAAAAGACTGGACCTGCATGAAAATAATGTTAGCATCAAAGTCTATCCACATGCAACACATATGAGACATGCCTGGCAGGAGGAGTTTAGCAATGCTTGCAGAAAAGAGTTAGTCATAATCATTACTTGCTCCTCCCTATTACACGTCTGTGTGCATTTAGGCATAGCTCCCTGCAAGAAGACCGGCCTAATGTATTACTGCACATATCTCCAAATTCGTAAACGTGCAAGCACACCAAAAGCACAAAAGATGATGCCTGGCTAATACAACTAAATCCACTGAGAATTATAGCCAGGCCATCGAAAAGGACAATCGATCATCCTAGTTCTTAGCCTAACACGCCATCTAAAGTGCAGTGCCCTATCACAACATCTAAGTGAGTGCAGGGTTAAGTAAGAAGACTGGCGTGTGTTTTGATGAGGTCGCCGTCTCTGGCCCCGTCTTAAGGAACCAAAGATTCTAAGAGGTGCCACTAGATGCAGGTTTTGCAAAAAAGCTTTTGAAAAAAAAAAAATTGCCTCATATACGGTCTAAGCTAAATATGCAAGTAGTATCAAAGTAAGTTTTGAAAATATGATGTATAAAAGTAGTAAAAATATAGATTTTTATATTTTTAAAAATAGGACCTAATGAAGGAAAAGCCTAAGTGACAACTATTAGAATAATTGGAACCTTAGCACAACATACGCCATGCCATGGTAGCTAGTATTGCCCGTCAAGGCATTCCCGTGGACAAAACTCGCTACCCCGTCGTTGCCAGCAACAAATCACTCAGCAAACGAGCCAGATTCGTCGTCGAGACAACCAGAAATGTGTGCACAAATGCAAAGTGATCCAATGTAATGTGATCATCTTAGCAAAGTAGAAATGATCGAAAGATGGCAAACATTCGTCACTAGTATTTGGTGGCATACGCTAATGAAGAATACACCGACCATGTAGAGTGATGCATGCAAAAGATACAACACAAGCGAGGATGGGTGTGCTGAGAAGGTAGTGACTCAGGACTGAGTGTGCCGAGGAGGCAGTGACTTAGTGATGAGTGTGTTGAGGAGACAGTAAATCATAGGTGAGTGTGCCAAGGAGATATTGACTTGGGAGGATGTCTACAACAGTCTGAAGTGGTGTAGTAGGAGTTGAAGAAATGTAATTCTCATTGGAGAGGATTACATAACAGATGGGGTTGGTGGCAAGCCATCCATTCACATGGAGTGTGAATGTGAGTGCGATAAGTGTATGAGGACACAATTTCGAATGCAAACAACTTCATGCATACAGGTCATGAACATTCAGGATGTCATGCAAGGTAGGCATGCAAGGGTGCACAAGTGAAAGTGCAGACCACTTGTGATGTGGTGGTAAGTGACCTAGGATGCCATAAAGCGGATGTAGAGTAAAGTGTCGTTGGGAGACACGTTTACTTGTCATGAACATATGAGGGTATATGCACCTGAGTGCACAACGATATTTGGGTGTGGACATGCTAATGCTGGCAATCTAAAAAGCATACTATGAATGCAGCATATCAAATGCAAAGTGGTTAACTGATCGGTCGTGCTGGTGGCGACACTGATCAATCACATCTAACACCTAAACTTGCATAGATATATCTAAACAAAAAATGTAAAGGGCATTTACATAAATACCACTCAATTCCCATGTATTTAGATATCTAAAACTTAAACTTAACCTTTCACATTTATACAACCCAAACTTTTATATCGCAAAGAAAGTATTATTATTTTAACTTTTATAAAGTGAAATGAAATATATAAATTGAGTGATTTCTATATAAATCTTCATTAAATTAATCCTATGTAGAGTGATCCATGCACATTTTGCAAAGCCTACCTAAACCTATACAGAATTGTAATCATATGCTAAAAGGCATTTACATACATATCATTAAGGGTATAGTAGGTGGCTCAGGCTTGGTTCAATAAGTGGCTCAAGATACGAGCTTGATGAGCTAACAAACCAAAGTTCAAGGTAGCCCTGAGTCAACTCAGCTCACAAGCCGACTTGTCTATTTTCCATTTTATAATAATATTTGTTTGAATTAATATTATTTTCTTTCATAATAAACCAGTTGACATACGAGTCATCTCGAACTAGCAGGAGTAAGATCGAGTTTGTGCTTGAACTCCATTTAGTAAATAAGCTTGAGCTCAAGCCGACTCATTTACACCCATATATACCATACAATTCTTAGGTATTTATATATCTTACACCTTAACATTAATATTTACATTCATAACACTGAAATCTTTAACATCACATTAAATCTACTGTTTTATTAAATTTTCAAAAGTGAAATGCACATTTTGATATAAGTGTATTATAGCAATGTTAGATGTTAGAAATGTAAATCAGAAATAATTGTGGTTCATATGTAAATTTGACCCTCTTAGTTTGGGCTTATAACTTCTAGGCTTTTTTCTTGCTGGTTTTGAGGCTGAAGAAAATGAGACAAGATGTTGAAGTTAACCTAAAGCCCAAACACATCACTGTGAAATTTATGCTTTCTTTGCGTATTTTTCCAAAAGAATTAAAACCCTAAATCTTTTAATTTAACGGACAAAAAACTTTGAAAAACATTGCTGCACCATGTAAAATGAGTTTTTACCTTAGATTTGAGAAAGAGATTGAGTAGAGCAAAGATGAATTCATCGGGAGAAGCTATTGTATGTTGTCGGCCGAGAGAGGGAGCATGCTAGCAAAGGGAAGAAATTTGGGTTTCTGTTCGGCGTTTAGATTTTAAGCAGAGAACCGGCGAATAAATCAGGTGGAGACTGTCTACTCATAAAATAACTGAAACATCTGACCCTTCTGGCTTGAAATTCTTACAAGAATAGCTTTGATAGGTTCATTTTTGTGCCTTTTGGATTCTTTCTCTTCACATTTAACGTCTGTTTCAGTAGTCAAGTAAAGATTTAATGCATGAATTAAATAATAGCTATGTGTTCACGACTCTTTTGGCTTGTACTGAATATTTCTTTTTTTAGTTTTTTAATATCATTTTGCATTTACTAGTGGTCTTTTACTTCGCATATATACAATAAATCGAATTGCTAATGCAAGTGCTGCCATTTCAATTCAGTGTTCTTATCTGAGGTCTGAAACTGACCAGAAATACTGCAAATAGAGCATAGACTGCGTCCATGTAGGCTGCATATATACATTGTACATGCTGAAAAGTTGATTAGATCTAGATAATGATCTTTGTTATATGTTGTTTGATTATTAGCCGAAATTGCATTGTCTTCTATTGTGTGTCCAAGTATTTTTAATGTGTATCAGCAACATTTATGTTTGTTACAACTTGGCTGCCTAATAACTTAAAAATTGCTTACCAAAATGTTATCTGCAAGTTCCTTGCCATTCAATCTTCTCAGAATTTAATGTTTTGAAGCACAACTAACGAAGTTTCAACAGGGGGAAATGTGGTTCTTTTCTATGCATCTATGCATAATGATGCCCCTTTGATCATTAATGTTTCTGGCTGCTTTACATTAAAAAGAGGTCTTGAAGGACGTCTGGGGAAAGATTTCATTCAAAGAATAAAGAAAGATGGCTTTATTGATGTCATGGATAAAGCAGGTGCGTTCTTAGTATAATTCCTCAAAGTGCTTAAATCTTATTTTGTTTGAAAGTTAGCTGCATGTAGTGGTGGTTGAGGCTGCTCTCACATTTTTTTTTTGTTTCATTTTGTTTTGTGGCATTTGTTCTTTGTGTGGGTCGATGTTTTGCTTGTGGTTGAAATTGGTTCTTTGTTTAAGCAGACAAGTTTAAACTTCAAATTTTGTTGCTTTATGCCGTGTATATAAGGCTATAAGTGAAGCAATGCACTCTTTGAACAACTCAAACTCGACTTGATTAAGACTCAATCATGCTCGTTCAAATTAGTAAATAAACAAGCTTGAACAGTTTTTAAAAAGTCAAAGCTTAAATGAACTAAACATGAACATAGTCGAACTTGTTTATTTATATTCACGAACAACTTGTTTGTTGTTCAACAAGTAACTTGTTAAGTATTGGATATTAAGCTCGATGATAACTCGTATCATATATGATATATTATTTAAATAAAATTTAAGTAACTAGAATATTAACTATTTGTTGATAGCTCGTATCATATATGATATATAAATACTCAGATATTAAGTTTATGTAGGTTTTAAAGTTGCTATTTTTAGCTGTTTGGCAGAATTTAGGTTAAATCAAGGTTAAATGTTATACAAATCATTCTACTAAACAACCTCTTAAGTAAGGGATTTATGGAAAAATAGAGGAGAAATGAGATTTAAGATATTGTAGGGTTTAAAGTTCTAATTAATAAATTAATAGTTGTGATCAAATTTGTAAAATTATTTATTGATGTCTTTTAAGAAAATTTAGATACTCATTTGAATTTTTAGCTCGTTTAAATACTCGTTCACTTCTCATAAACAAATCAAGTTCAAACATTGAAAATTTTAAATATGTCAAGCTTGAACAATATATGAAAGCTCGACACAAGCTCAAGCCGAACATGAACAATTTATAATTATACCAAGTAAAGTCCGAACTATGATATACTCGGCTCGATTACAACCCTACATGTAAATATGTCCGTTGTTGTGTTTTGTTGGTAAGTGTGTATTGTGGAGCCAACTTATTGCTGCAGCTAGTTCTTATGTGTGTAATCAGGCATGGCCATCATGCGTTGTGTATGCATAATCCTTTGATAATGACAATAATACACTGTCTCCATATATATAATAGGGTGGTGGGGGTCAGATAACAACTATTCTTTTATTTTGATAGTCATTCATTCACAAATTGATTCTGATTTTACGAATATGATGATTATATGATTAATTATTAAATAGCATTCAATGATGCTTTCCCATCATAATTGGTGTTGATTATATAAATGATCCCTAGACTGTTTAACTGTGTTTATTTTAGTGTCCAATGTGCTCTCTTAATTTACCAAATTATAATATTTTTTGTTCTTTTTTCGTTTCAATTTCTTGGAATGTTGCAGTTCACAAATCTTTTGTTGAGAGCATTATTGATCATTCAAACTAAGGATTTCTTTGGAGATCCTTTAAAGCGTTGAGCAAGTTGGTGAACTATTTTGAGAGTGTGGGGGTCCTTTGGAAATGACGATGGTGCCAGGGAATAGTTGTGAGAGAATCAATGAACTTGTGCAGCTGTGAGTTTATAAACATTATCAAAAAAATTGTCGATCCTCTTGAGTGGCAAGCATTGGGGAATAATGGCAACAATGTCCACAAAACGGGCGATAGAACTCATAATAAGGACAACTCAAAAAGGCATTCTATGAGCGATCCTTTGCATTGAGTGAGATCATTTTGCTTTAATACACTCTTTGGGAAGAAGGATAAAAAATTTCATAATAAGTATAATTGAAATTTAATAATTGATTGTGATATCAGTCTGTCCATCAACAATTTGGAATAAATGAGGTTCACTCTTCAGGTTAATAAATCGGAAGTAATGAGATTAATTTTGAAAGAAAATATTTAATGATTTTCTTTTTTTAAGGTTATTGCATTGACCTCTTTGACATCCGAACATTTAGGATAGATTAAAAATTTATATTGAATTAAGATCAGCTAGTACAACCTTAATTAGCATTTAATTTCATTTAGCCTATGAACTCTAAAAAATTTCATGACCTTAAAGAAAATTAGTAGATGTATTTGTCTGTTATGGCAATAAGCAGTTTTAATCTAATAATAAATTAAAGATAATCTATACAAATGGTTTTTTGGGCTAAAATTCACAATGGATTTGCCCAAAACTTAACTATTTCTATACCATTGATCTCAAATGGCTAAAAAATAGAATGTCAATGTATGTAACACATATACAATAAGCCTAAACCTTTTCCGTTTGCCTTTGGCACTAGTTTATAAAAAATATTAAAAACAATTTTCACGTTTAGCCTGTGATAGACAAGATTAGTGTTTTTCCTCAACCTCTCTACTGTCATCCAAGCAAAAAACTCAAATGTTTTTCCTCAATCTCTCAACTGTCATCCAAGCAAAAAACTCAAAGTCATCGGTAGTGTCTTTGATACCGGAGTTAACCGAAGCCACAATAGAAATATAAATATTATTTTTGAATTCAAATAAGGTTATGAAGACGACTCTTCAAACAGGAAATACATGATAACAAACATAAAACAACACAAGCAAGCACTACGTAAGTGTATGTCAAGGGCGGTGGAGGCCGGCTAGGAGGATCGAGATGGCTAAAGGGAGTGGTGGCAGCAAAGAAATGCTTGTGGCAGTGAGGAGAAGATGCAAAAATATAGGGACAATAAGTATGGAGGCTCTCCTAGGCGATGATGTGAGGAGTTGTGACGGATAGCAACAAGACAGCAGAAAGGAGTTGTTTTCTGGCTGTCCTAGGCGACAGTGGTCTAGTGGGAGAGCTGGGACAGTTGAAAGGAGGTGCGATTTGGGTTGCAGCAATGTTGAAAGGGAGGGGAAGATGGCTTATAGGCTGAGGATTGTAGAAAACAACAAATTGAGTGTTGTTGCGGGCAGCTGCAATGAGGTGTGGCGGCAGGGAGCGGTGTGGGGTGATGCGAAATGGAATAGGAGGAAGATAATCACCACCTCGGGAGAGAGACATAGTCAGAGCACTTACCAATCCCTCAGATACAAACCTTAAAAGGTAAAACAAACGTCTACGGCTATCCTGACAGAAATATGAAATCTGGAATTAATCAAAAGCTAACACTAAGCAAACAAAACCACATATATATCTAATAACTAATAAATAAAATATGATGGAATCAGAATAGGCAAGAAATAGATTTAGGACGGAAATAGAGAAAGGTAAATGATCAAATAAGAAAAAAGGGACTGAGGTACTATAACAACCATAGAATCGCTACCTGTTAAGCTCTCGTGTCAATCTCCCGAGGTTGGGGGAGCTTCGAATTTATTCATCGAAGCTCTTCCTATTCCTTGTAACATGGAGTCAAGTCTGTCACGTTGATAGTAGCAGAGATATTGCAGTCCCATGAGAGGTTGATCATGTAGATGTTGTCATTCCACAACACGTTTTGATAAAATAAATATACATCCTTATTTGGGACATCATAAGCTTGAGTTGTATATATATGTAGGTTCCCGTAATTTAATGATTGAGCTCTTAAGTCTAAAATCTTCTTCCATTTTCGTGCTTAGCGGAATGTAGCTGATAAACTAAAATGTGAGGAGAAATCAACTCTTGGATAAAATCTGTGGTAGACTGCACCACTCTCACTAGAATCCACTCGGGAAAGACCTCTTCTCCATTGAGTGGGTCTGGATCCCATTGAATAATTTCCTTCACTATTAAGCTCTTAAGACAAATTTCAAGGCTGGGTTTCATTCCTCCTGTCTGGACATCTGATGATGGGTACCGTACTAAATTGAATCTAACTTATGAATTAGTCCATGAAATATTCCAAACATGGCACAAATTGACCTCATTTCTGACAAGTTGGACTTCCCTTAGTAGAGGCAACTCAGGAGTGAGTCTATAAATCTGAATTAGCTAGATTTCTCTTACCTGAGGTTTTCATGTCTCAGTTGTCAGTTCCTCATACTCAAGACTGCCTTGGACGCTCACGTTGAAGTCAGTTTGAGTTTCTCCCATGGGCTCACTTGGAATTATGTGCATCTTTTCTGCTCAACTGGAAGTTGGTCGTCCTTTGTGTCCTCGTCGTCTTTATTGTCTGTTGTGTCATTATCTGATTTTTCAAGAACGTTCTGTTCAGTGAAACAAATCACCCCCTGGTTGTACAGTTTGATTAAACATGCCCAAATCTTTGGCACTTACAAGACCTTCTGGTTGGGACAGATCTAGGGATGCATATTGGTTTCACCTATTCTTCTTTTTGACTCAGCTTTTCATCTAACAAAGCCAACTTGGCTGTTCTCCTGATCGCAATATGACTATAAGACCTTTAGTTTGAGCGTTGCCTGTTAGATATGGTGTTCGTCCCATTATGTGGTCTACTTCTGAAGTTCGAGTCAGAATCTTTTATCTATTGTAAGCTGGTAAGAACTGGCGCTGGATCCCTTGCTTCATCTTCTGATTCTTCTGTTTTCTATATGCTGCCTCTTCTATAGGCCTCCACTGATATTGGATTACAAAGCATCGTGGCCTGTTTTTTGCATCACTAAAGTCCTCCCTATGGGAAAGATTTAGACTCTTGTCCCTTGCTCCCCTTTGATTAGCCAGATTCCGATCGAAGATAATCTTCCACTGGGTTTCATCCTTAATGTCTGCAATCTTTCGTTGAAGTCGGCTGATCTCTCACTGTATCTCTTCTCCGGTAGGCTTGGGCATGCATCTCCTTGGTTGCATCGCTAGGGTTTAGGATTGGGAGGTGAATGAGGGAGCATGAGACTAATTGAAGTTGCAGAGAATTTAATTTGGGGTTCTGATTTTGAAAGTCAAAAAAAGAAAAATTAGGTTAGTTCAAAATTTCGTTATGGTTTGGTGTGTGGTAGGAATGAATATTTTGTGGAGGTGGCTAGGGTAAAAGCAGATTTTAGGAAACCCTAGGATATGAGTAGGAACATGCTATCTTTGATACCAAATGATACCAGAGCTAACCCAAATCACAATAGAAATAGAAATATTATTGTCAAATTCAAATAGGGTTGCAACAAAGACTTCAAATAAGAAATAAATGATAATAAATAATGACAAAAGCAAAAACCACTAAAGTGTATCCTAAGGGTGGTGGAGGTCGTCTAGGTGGATAAGGATGGCTAGTGGGGGGTTGCGGCAGCAAAGGATTGTTGGCGGCAGCGTGGGGAAGGTGTAGAAATACAAGGACAACAAGTATGGAGGCTGTCATGGGTGATGACAGCGAGGAGTTGGGGTGGGTAGCAGTGGGATAGTAAGAAGGAGATGTTCTCTGGCTGTCTTGGGCTGCAGCGGTCCGGTGGGAGGGCTGGGACAAGAGGAAGGAGGTGCAGTTTGGGCGGCAACAATGTTAGAAGGGAGGGGAAGGTGGTTGGTAGGCTGAGGACTGTAGAAACTAGGAACTGAGTGTTGTTGCACGTGGCTGTAGAGAGGTACAGTAGCTGGGAGTAGTGTGGGAGGATTCAAAAAATGAATAAGGGGATGATAATCACCACTTTGGGAGAGAGATACAACTAGAGCACCACCCAATCCCTCGAAAGTGAAAACGGATGTCGGCGGCTGTCTTGATAGAAATTTAAAATCTAGAATTAATCAAAAGCTAACCCAAACCAAAAACGACACATATATAATAACTAATAAATAAAACATGATGGAATTAGAATAGGAAGGAAATAAAATTAGGAAGGGGATAGAAAAGATGAAGGGATTAAATAGGAAAAAAAGAAACTATGCTAAGCGCTCGCGTCTCCATGATTAATTGATCTTTCTGCTCGGGATTAACAGGATGTTGATCCAGTAAAATACATCATGGGAGTTCTTTAGTGGCCTGAACTTCTTCTATAGCATCATAATTTTTTCAATCTTATGCTTCTATCAACTTCTAGCTACAAAAACGCTTCCTACACACATTCTATATAACCATGATGTAGCAAGCTTTGATTGCATGAGGTTCCTCATCACAGTAACTTCTCGCTTCCTATTGGGTATTTGATTGTGACATAGTAGATTGAGATGACTCTCTAAAAGTCTTCAAGAGAGTCCTTCCAAAATGGCATATATGTAGCAGGTATATTTATCCTCCCCTTGTGATAAGCAGAATGTTCACACTTCAAATTTCCTCTCTTCTTGGAAAATTATTGGAATGACTTGATTTTAGTCTCAACAAGTGGTTTCCCAGGTTAAGTTTTTTGGATGCTTTCTTGAAGATATTTTGACGGGAACTCCAAATATCAATTAGAATGCTCCCAATTTATTAGTTCGCGATCGAAGCCATGACCACCATCACATCATTGAATGAATTCTTCCTTTATGGCCTGTCAGCTTCAGTGAAAGTAATGGGTGTTTTTGTGCAAAGCACCTTTGAAGTGCTGGTTGAGTTCACCTCAAGCTAGCAAACTAATTTGAGGTTTTCATGTTGGCTACTTCTTCTGCTGCTCTTAGGACGGTCGACATCAAACCTGCAATGTGGATTGTTCGGACCATGATTGACTTGTTTCATCGTTATTTTTTGCAGTCGCCTTCCTCAATCTCCTAGTGTCAGTCAGGATTAATTTGTTTAAATTTTCATCCTTGATCAACTCTTTCACTGAATTTCTCAGGTTTCTATAGCCTTTAGTATTGTGCTATGATCTCAATGGAATGCACATCACTAAAGTGTCCCTCAAGTGTCCTCCACATGGGTGTCGGTTGCTTAAAGTATTCTTTATTTTTGATTGCCTCAATCAATTTAATCATTGATATTTGCAATAGGGTGATGGGTGGATAATGTTGAGTAAATAATGATCGAGTGATTGTTATCACTTCTTCAATCCAAATAGAATACAGGTCAGCAATTGTAAGGGGTGTTTCAAGTTAGAAAGTATGTCTTCTGCTTCCTTTTGAATTTGAGGTTGGCTTCTACTGTCATTTCCGACTTGATGGAGAACTCTTCTTGTTGGGACATCTCTCTGGTGACTTTGATGCAGAGGGCCCAACTGTATTATTATACCCCACATTTGTATGATTGTTGGTATTGGGTTGTTTTAACCCGAGTGCATATCTAAATGGCCCCTTCCAGCAGGCTTTGGGTGAGGGCAGAATGTGTGATAGCCAATTCAAGGTTGACTAACATCTTTCTCTAGAACCTCACTATGAAGTTCCTAAGAGATTCACTTGACCCGTGTCTTACCTTTAGGAGAGCCTTCAAGCTCTTTAAGGGATTTTTAGTGCTAATTAGTTGGGTGATAAATATTCTTTTGAATTTTGCGAAGGAGGTGATAACTTTAGTGTAAGGCAGGAGAAATATTAGAGTGGTGAATTCTTGAAAGTAGTAAAGAAACATATGACCCTTTAGAGATTATTTACTTCAAACAATGAGATAGATGACTCGACGTATTCCACATGGTCAACTAGATCAGATTTTTCTCATGTGTGACTTTAGTTGTGGGATCTTGAATAGTGATAAGGTTTTTGCTTCTATGATCTCCATGCAGATAGTGTTTGTTAGTTGGTACTTTTTTCTTAGCTCTTCTCGGCAGGGGAGTTGATTCCCTGTCACTGTTAGGATGCTAAATCTCATTCACAACTGGTGTAGAAATTGGTGATTTATTGCTTGAGGTTCATATGATGGAATTTGAGGAGCCTTCCACTGTCTCCACTTTTTGGGTTGCGGGAAGAGCCCACTCTACAGTTTGCTTGGATCGTCGAGTGATCCTTTCCTACATCTTGGCAAGTTGTTGTCACAAATTCATTATTCTTCATGTTTCTAGAAGCTCTTGTGTCGAGGTGATTGGCAATTGTAGTGCCTGGTTTCGATTTGGCATCAATTTATACTCATATTTCCTGAAGGTGTGTTATATCTAAATATGCCCATGGTGATGTTAGAACCTTGCAGAATCTATCAGTTTTGTACAAGATCGACCATAAGAAAGACGTGAAAGAGGAGAATATTGGTCTAGCGCAGGTATAAAAGCTTTAAAGAATTTTATTCGCCATAATTTAAAAGCTTAGGGTATTGTAGATTCTTATCCTTGAATACCCCATCGATATTGTGATCAGTTTCTCTATCACACATGATTCAACCATTTCAGACACACGGATACAATAATTGAGATCCTAGAGAGTACACATCGATATTGTCTTGTTTGGTTGGAGGCTTCTAACACTGAGTATATGAGGTCAGCGATTGTTGTGCTGAAGTGGAGTCACCAGGCTTCTTCTGTAACCCTATCAAATACCCCATGGGATTGAACAAGCGCTTCTAGGCTAGGGCATGTTGGGGTGAGTTTCTCTATTTTGTGATCAGTTTCTCTGAGCTGTATAAGCCCTTCTTAATTGTGTGAGTGCCTCACAGCTGGGTGAAAGCCTATGAATTGTGCAGGTGTAGACCAGGCAAGATGTCATCTCACTTGGGCGAGTAAATTCTTGGCTCTTGTTGGTGGTCCTTCAATTTGGATGAGTTCCTTCGTTTTGTAATCCTGATCCTGAAATGTGCATGCAATATCAACATATTTTATAAGGCACATCAAACTTTAAGTATGTACAAAATAAAAGGTATAAACTTCTATAGAAAATTTAATATTTGTCTATATTACATTTCATATACACTGTTGGCAATCACTCATCGACATTAGCATAAATAATTAGACTTGTTATATTCTTTGAGGTGGTCTTCACCTTTTTTCTATTAAATGTCAAATAAAAAATATACATACTAGATGCAAATTATAATAGGTGAAAATGTTGCGCATTGCTCTTTTAACATAATAAAAAATAATGTGTTCGGGCATCTCCTAGTTGTGTTGGACCTAGACCCTACTTTGTTGAGCATGTTTCAATATTTGTATTTTCCTTGTAAAAAAAATATTGACTTGATTTTAAGCCGATTCTAATGCAGTTTTGGAGGGTTTCATGTATGATAAAGATATAATAGTCTTTGTTGAAGTGTCCATAGTTCATAGGCGAAAATTCATCATCTGCATTCAAATTTAATGGAAGGGAAGGACACTATGATCTAACTCAAAGGTGCTGAGAAATGAACAATGATTGGTTATGATATTATTCACAATTGATAGCATCACAACTTGATTTATTATACTGAGATGTAGGAAAGTGTTAGCCAGGTTGTCTTTTGCAAGGATGCCATACTTTATAACTCAAATTATGGTGAATAATTGTTTGGAAAGTGCAATCTTTTTATTGTTTGTTATGATTTACTTTCATAGGAGAAAATTCATCATCTGCATTCAAATTTAATGGAAGGGAAATACACTATAATCTAACTTAAAGGTGCTTAGAAATGAACAATGATTGGTTATGATATTATTCACAAATGATAGCATCACAACTTGATTTATTCTACTGAGATGTAAGAAAGTGTTAGTCAGGTTGTCCTTTGCAAGGATGCCCTACTTTATAACTCAAATTATGCTGAATAATTGCTTGGAAAGTGTGATCTTTTTATTGTTTGTTATGATTTACTTTCCTTGTTTTAAATGAAGATGCAGTCTACCGGATCACAAGTTTAAAGCTTTAAACTTCGATCATGGCTTGAATTTACTTTTAATCATCGATAGCTTGATACACTTTTGTCAACTTATTAAAGCTTCTCTTTGTCACAGGAAAAGTTGATTATCGAGTGAATGAAGCAAGCTTGATGGATTATCTAGCCACAGACATGCGTGCAGTATGCCTTGCTATTGATAAAAAATGCAGGTAATTCTTTCGACAGAAATTTGGTATTAGTTTAATATGCTTACACTGTAATTCCTTGCCATTGTTTGTTCATAAAGCAATAACCTTCAGAAGGCAATTTTTTCGCCATTTACCCTTCTTATGCACTGGTGCGTTGCGAAATAATTCCTTTAAAATTTATGGAGATGGTGCTTTTTTTAGAGAAGTGTCAAAATTTTCTCATGGCTTTTTTATGGGATTCATTATAGTTCCCAAGTCTATAAAAGTGTCAATTTGGTCCCTCTATATTATTTTAATGATATCCAAAATAGTTCATAAAGTATTTCAATCCATATTAAAAAAGGCTAGGGACTAATTTGAAAGTTTTATAGACTCTGAAATTAAAATGACGCATATAAATAGTCAGTGAGACTATTTTTGACATTTTTTTTACTATGTTTTTTAATTCCTTCTAACCAATTTGTTTTCTTGCTGGGTTCATTTTACTGGTTTCTGATCCATTATGTTTTGATTTTGCTTTGGTCTTTTAGGCATCCAATCGTTTGTGCTTCTCCATGTTATTGACTGTTAATGTTGTTTCAAGTTTGTTTTTCCAATATCTTCACTCACCATGACTCGACCAGTACCTTTAAGCATGATTAATGAATATGCCAGAACACCTCTTGCTAACACAATTTATAATCTTGCCATCTCATACTTCTTCGGACACTTATGTTTCCGCATGATGATATTATTTTGTTTAATAATTAGAATTTTTCAGTAGTTGATGTTATTTCCTCACATGCTGTCTTCCCATCACTAATGCTCACACTGACATATCTTTATTTTACCCGTTTGCCATTATCTACTGAGTGGGGTTTGCTTTTCTGTGTTTGATGCAAAGCTTGTTCACTTTTTTCGACTGAATGCTACACCCCACTAATCCCAATTTAGTGCACTTATTGCATTGGCTTTGTCACAGAATATGCTGCAACTTAGGGTTGCCAAAAATTGGCGGGACGTGTCAACTTGACCTGAATTTGGTTAGAAAAATCCGGGTTCGGTTGACCAAATACTTTTTTGGTCGGGCTTAGGTTAGGAATCCTAACATCTTTAACTTTTTGAGTCAGGCTAGAGTTGACCCATCAAACCAAAATTGACTCAAAATTGACACGTTAACCTGAAATGAACTCGAAATTGACCAGTCTAACCGAAATTGACTCGAGATTGACTCAAAATCGACTCTAATTTGATTTGAATAACTATCATGTCTTATGTTAAATGGGTTATACGAGTTGGATTCAGATTAGTGGACCAATTTAATATTTAGTTTGGGTCAAATAGTTTTGGATCGGGTCAATTTTGGTTCAGACGAATGTGATCCACAAACCTCATTTGACATGCCAACTCTGCTCCTCACTTATTTCTAAAACTTCATCTTGGGGTCATTTTCAATACGGCTCTCATAACTACTTGGTGATTTGATTTTTTTTTGTACTATTTCATAGTCATACTTATGACGTGTACGTGCAGGATTTGTACAGTCCATGGTTCAGCTGATACAGATGTACCGTTAGAAGATGCCTATGAGTTTGACAAAAGCATATCCAACCACAAGCTTCATATCGTTGTAGGTGCTGACCACTGCTATCTCGCACACTTAGAAGAGCTAGGTTCTAGTGTCGTAGACTTAATAAAATCTGCTCAGGTAAATTCTCTCCTCTTAAGATTACGATTTATAGCTCTAAAATTTCTACTCGTTGATGCAGCTGGTCTATTATCATATTATTTTATCTTGTAAATATTTTATTTTCCGGCTAATACAAATTTGCGTTACAGGTCCTTGATGCTCCTGCAGCACCCTTGACTTGAGCTATTTTTGAGGTCATTGATGTTGCTTATCTTTGAATTTGGCACTATATGTTGCCTAGTTTCTATTATCATTTTAACTTTCTATTGGCTAATTCATTCTTTAATTTGCAGATGAGCAACTTATGTTTGCACATTTATGTTATCCGAGATATGCAGTGTTAATAAATATGGGTGTAATAAATGCATTACAGACTCTATACTCAAGTAAGTAGGACATCCTTGAGTATGATTGCTATTGTTTTCTTAATTATCTGTTTTAGTTCTCTTTTGACTGTTTGAAGCTAAGTAATCCGTTTTGGAAACGGTGAAATAATTAGCTAGATGTGATTAGAAATCAACATTACTTTTGAACTCTAAACCCTTTCAAAATTCTTTCAAATGCAATGCTTATATTTTTGAAATATAAAATGTGTGAATGAAATCATTTATTTTTTTGGAGCACTTCTTTTTTATGACTAACACTAACCAAATCAGCTGTCAGAAGAAAATGTTATTACTGAATGCTGGGTGATATCTGCTTGTGTAACCTACGTTACATATCAGAAGCAAATGTTATTACTGAGCACTTCTTTTCCAACAAATCTGCTTGTGTAACCTACGTTACATATCTGGAAGGTGCAAGATTTCAATGACTTTGGCCAAATTGTTTTGTTCATATTTGTTGGAATAATTTATCTTGGCTGTACTCACATCAAGTTTTTGAAAATATTTTCATATTTAAGTTTATTTTTATTACACCTGAAATTTCCAAAAATGTTCCATTCGGGATACCTAAATTTCTATAGCAGGATTACTGTGCCACTTTGTTAATAGTTGATTGAACCCTTCTGATTTCGTTTCTTTTGCCTAAACCTATGCGAAAGCCTAAGAGAAACAAATCAGTTGATTGTTAATAAACAAAGTAGTTTGCTTAATTCTCTACATGTTCTTCTCCTTTTGTTATCCTGTTACTTTTTAATCCTCTTGACAGTCTTTCTATTTCCTTCACCATGGTATCCGAGCAAAAGCATCAATGCACTCATCTTCACTCCTGATATTGCAATGGATCAATTGGCCACTTTATCCCTTCAGGAGGATCATGCAGCTCTTAATCTCATCCATTGCTCTATCCTTATTTTCTCTTAAGTTTTTTGTTTCAAATTTTTATGTAAGATGTTGCTTTCCATCTAATCATAGTAGCACCAATCCTAATATTTTAAATCACACTTTATTTGATATCGGATTTAGCTCAAATCACAATAGTAAAAATAAATATTGTTACCAAAAATAAATTGACAATTACAATCAACACTTGTTAAAGGGAAAATGTATCAACACGACGTTAAAAAATGTGAAATAACAAAAATATGACAAATAATCAAACAAGGGTGGGATTTCAGAATGGTGGTGGTGTGGGGGTTTGGAAGGTGGTGATTAGGTGGAAGCGCGGGACAGGAGGGCAGATATGAGATCCTTGCTATCGTGGACGGCAACAAGGTTGCATTTGGATTCTCGGGGATTGGAACAACGGATATATGGCAAGGAGGCGGTGCAAAAGAGCCGGGACGGCTATTAGGTGGTGGGGACGTGGCCCGAGAGGACTGAGACAACAGTTGGAGGAAGGGGAGAGGATTTATGTTGGTTGGAACAGTGATGACAGCAAGTGAGAGTTCTGGAATCACAGGAAATGTGGGCTGGAATGCAGAAACTGAAGGAAGAATAGTGTTAACAACGGTTCTAGGCTGTTGCAGCAGGAAACAGTAGTGAGGAGGATGCATAAGGAGAATAGGGAAGGTAAACACCACATCATGAGATATATACAACCGAATCACCACCCAATCCCTAGGATACAACTATTGATGGGAAGATCGATGTCGGCGGCTGTTCTGACAGAAACCTGAGCTAAAAACCGCCTTACAGACCTTAATACAACACATATGGACAATGATTAAAAAAGAATAATGGATAATAGAAAAGAAAGCACAAAAATGAAAACGGGATGGTTTCGATTCGTCTCTTGCGATAGGTAATCTCACGGTACTGTAGCCACTACAGTACTGTTGTAAATTGGTGCAGTAAGCTCCCGCATCATTTTGCTTATGCATTTAGATAACCATTCATAAACATCTTTAGCTATCTACTTGAGCTTACCACATAGCAATGAAAAGGAAACCCATGAGCCGATGTTTATTTGAAGTCAAGGCACTCATGAATAATATTGTAATTGTTGATTGTTCATTTGATGATGAAAACATCATACTCTACATAATACCCAACCAACAACTTATAAAGCATTTTGGATGACTTTACACTCCAAACAAAGTCCATAAGTCTTGATGACCCTTATTTCGAACTATGCAAAGGGGATATTCACACTATTTCATCAATTTCCAACTCGCCTTGAATATTCTGTGTGATTAAGGACCCAACTTCCCATCACATAGCAGAGGCGAGGTCCTTTCAATACAAATCACAAAAACCGTTTGTTGACTAAACTTTTCGATCAACTCATTTTTTGGTTTATATCCAATCTTATCAGGACATTGACATCCTTCCTAATGCCACCAGATGATTGAACGAAACTTGAATAGACTATAACTTGAACATATTTAACATAAACTTAAAATCAAACTAAATATAAACTGAAATCGCTAAATCAAAACAAAACAAAATATAATAAATGTCAGCTAAACCCTAAAACTGAGCTAAAAATCAGCTTAAACCAACATACACAGTGAAATTGTTATTTTCTTCACAAATCATCGTAGAACTTAAAACATCATTCTATAAGTTATGTGATATTTATTATCACATATAAAAGTCATGCAATCAATTTTAATGATTGTATAACACAATTTCTTTCATAAAAATTTTCACTATAAAAGAGGCTTTACACTATCGAAATTATCGTATTTTCACAAACTAATCTAGTGGTTGGAATTTCATTCTATAAGTTGTGTGATGTTCACTAACACATATGAGAAGCATGCAGACAATTTAATGATGATATGACACACTTTTGACGTGTAACTTTTTTGTTTTTGGTTTTTAAGTATGATAAATTGATTCACATTAAAATTTTTCAACGAATTATTATTTTTTTAAAAATTTTTTGAGAATGTATCAAGATTGTTGAAGTCTTTCAAATAGATCCCTCCGTGAACTCTGTTTGGGGGCCGATTAAGCATATGATAATTTGAATTAATTTTGATATTAAAAGAATAATCCTAATAATTCACCCAAAATGTATTCATATGAAAACCAAATTTTAACTAAAGTAATTATGAGCTAAAATCACTTAATTTAATCAATTAAACTCTATAAAAAACATTCATGGAAAATTCACCATTTTTTTCTCCTAAGGTGATGCCCACTCTTTGACCTGAAATATCTTGTGATATGAGTAAATTCAAGCAAAATTAATTGCACTATTGAATTCCTTGTATTTTTCTCTATCAAGTAAGTCAAAGTCAAATTTTGACATTAACACCTCCAACCACCCATAATTACCTTGTTATTTCAAATTGAAATATCTTGAGTTGGACATCATTTCAGCCAAAATCTATTGAATACTTGATTTCTTGCATTTTCCTTTTTGGAATGAGCTATGTTTGTGATTTGTGTCATAATCATTATAACTGCCTCCCCATATTTCAAATTTCCCCCCATTTTTTTTCAAAATTTCCTTCCACTCTCAATACTCCTCCAAGTGTCCTCACTTAAACCCTTCATTAGGTTGAAACTTCCAATCTCATTCTTCTCTTGCTTGAAAATCACCAAGCCTCCTCTCCTCAGAAAAAACTCAGACATCCCACATTCTTCCCCTCTTCTCCAATCACTATGGTGGAAACCATAGCACAATACTCTCTTCCCCTCTCTCTCTCCAAACAAGAAAGGCAAAGATCCTGCTTCATACAAGCAAGGAAATCAAGCAATGCTACCCTAGAAAACAAATAAAATCACTTCCCCTTCTTCATTTCAAAGTTTTGCATGAATTAGTTTGTGCAATTATGATTTCATTGGTCGAAACTATGGCCTTGATTTCTCCCCCTCTTTTTCTCCATTCATTCGACAGAACCATGGCCTTGCTTTCCCTCTTTTCCCTTTCTTTCCATCCTACCCAAAAACTCTAACCCTTACACTCGACTTGTCTCTTTTAGGTGAAGCCCACACCCTAAACCTTCCCTTCTCCCTTCCTCTCCTACCCAAAACCATGCACGCTAACCCTCTCCTTCTCCCTTCTTCTCACCTACTTGAAACCCACACCCTTACCTTCACATTTTCCTCTCTTTTCTCCTACTTGAAACATCACCCTAACACTCACTATTCCTCCCTCTTCACCCTACTTGAAAACATCACATTAACCCTCACTCATTCCTCCTCCTTCACTCTACCCAAAAACTTCACCTTACCACTTACCATTCCCACTCCTTTGCCCCACTCAAAAACATCAACATATTACCCATCATTGCTCTCATTTCACCCTACCCAAAAGCCAAAACCTATTCCCCATTCATCCTCCCTTTTCACCCATCTGAAAACCTAATCCCATCACCACTCATTCTCTTCTTTTCACCGAACCTGAAAACCCAATACTCACTCACTCACTTTCCCATCTTCTCCTCTACCCAAAAATCCATAATACACTCACCTCCCTCCTCTTCTTTTCTACTTGAAAACCCACGACAAAAAAAAAGTGTGTTCCATATGGTTATGTGCCTGTCTCATGCAAAATATAATAAGGAACTTTACATCTGATAGCTCTATATTTCATGCAAAATTTTCAGTAATTGGTTTTAATCTCGAACAAAAAAAAATTCTTATATAGTTATGGGTATGTCTCATGCAAAAACAATAGAAAAGTTTTCATGTGGTAGCTTTATATTTCATGTTATACTATAAGTGGTTGTTTTTGTCTTATGCAAATGCAAGTTGTGTTAGTTTCATGTCAAATGCAAATTTTGTTTAACTGTGTTTAAGGAAAAATGCAAGTTGTGTCAGTTTCAAGTCAAATACAAGTTTGTTTTAGTTTTGTGTCTTATGCTAAATGCAAGTTGTGTTTAGTTTAATTCTTATGCAAAATGCAAGTTGTGTTTAGCTTTATGTTCCATGCAAAACCTAAAATGGTTAGCTTCATACTCCAAGAAATAAAAAATAAAAAAATAAAATACAAGTTAGCAAGTTGTGGTTTTATGGAAATCTTGCTTAGGATATCTCACTTACATTAAAAAAAATTATAAGGCTAAAAAATAATATATTTCTTTACATGCATAGGGTTAGTCACCTTCATAAGTTTGAGACTTAGGGGATAATTTGCAAGATTTATAAAATTAGGTTGTGATTAATCTCTAAATTTGAACTACAGAAAATTATCTATTTTTATAAAATTTATCTAAATCTAAATGTGTTCTAAATTGACTATTTTCATAAAATTTATCTAAATTTAAAAGATGCTCTAAATTAATTATTTTTATAAGATTTATATAAACTTACAAGTGCTCTAAAGTCAAATTTTTTCTACAAAATTTATATGAATCCAAGATCAGCTCTAAATGAGGGGAACAATGTTATGTAAGCTTATTTATACTCTAATTTTAAAACAACTTCATAAATTTTTTTTTATTAAAGCTTGAGTTGCTTGAATTTAAGTTCTAATGGTGGAGTAAGTCTCCTAAGAAATGAACATAATTTTTTTTTTGACTTAACAAAAAATATGTATTTTCAAACAATTTTTTTTTTTTCAAAATAAAATTTAAACAAGGCTTTTTCATAAAACTTAAACAAAACATTTAAAAAATAAAACTTGAACAAAAATTTTTAAAATAAAATATAAGCAAAATCATTCAAAATAAAATCTTTTTATTTTCAAATGAAAACTTAATTGAAATATCTTTAAAACTAAATTCAAACAAAACTTGTAAAATTTAATAGAATATTTTTCAAAATTTAACATAAAAACAATTTAAAAAACCAAACTCAGTCAAACTTTTTGTAATTCTAAATAAAATACTTTTCAAAACTTATATAAAAGAATTTTAAGAAAATTAAACTAAAAAAAATTTGCAAAATCTAATTAGAATACTTTTCAAAACTTAAATAAAATGTATTTAAAACCAAACTCAAACAAAATTTTTGCAAAACCTAAATAAAATATTTTCAAAAGAAAGTTTATCATATTCCAAATAAAACAAGATTTAATGTTTTACAAATAGAACTTAAAAAATGATCTAAAATAAAATCTAAATTAAATATTACCAGGAAAAAACTTATGAAGAATCCTTTCAAAATAAAATTCAAATAAATTTTTTTACAAAATCTTAAGTAAAATATTTTCAAAACAAAACTCAAACTTTTAAAAATAAAATTTAAATAAAAGAGTTTCAAAACTTTAACTTAAACATTTTCAAAATAAAACCTAAATAAAAATTATTTCCAAAATGAAATATCTCCAAAATAAAACTCAAATTAAACTCTTTCAAAACAAATCTTAATAAAACTTTTTCAAAACCTAAATCAAATGGACTTCAGAATTAAAGAAGGTTTAAACAAGACATTTTCTGAGTAAATCTTTTTCAAGTTAAAATCCCTTTCTTTTCCAAAATCTCTCACGAGCTCCCCAAATATATATGTTTTCATTTAAAAATCATCCTCTTAAGTATCTAACTTGCATAAGGATTATACATATTTATATGTTTTGTCTATAAGTGAACATGTTTCCCTTCAAAAAATATGTGTATTAAAAGTTTAACTCTTAAGCATACAAGCCTTGGGCAATTTCACACTTACATGTTTCTCATATTGAATTCACTCACATGTTTAATAGTAACTTTGTATGATAACAATATTTTAGAAAAATTCCTTTTAATTTGTGTGCAAATAAAACTTTGAAAAATAAATATGTGGATGTGTTGACCCACTTTTGGTTGAGGTCTAGTTTTTCCTCTTTAGTAGCCTAGGGTCTAGCCATAGGACATTCTTGTTGACTATTCCTAGAAAACTGGAAAAGGAACCATCACCTTTAGAAATTCCAAACTCCTCTTTACTCAACTTGAAGTTCCAAATAGTGGTTCTAACCTGTAGCACTTAGTAGGTGGGGTCATTATGGGGGAGCTCAAAGAGAGTTCCCATCGGACTGCTTGACCTTAAGGTTGACCTTGGGTGTTGGTCTAGAGCTAAGATACTCACCTAACTCACATCACTCACAAATACAAACCCAAAATGTTTTGACTCTGATCTCTTAATCCTTTGGGAGACTCATGTAGATGGTCCCCTAAACCCACTGGCTCTAGGAGAGGGTTTAGCTAAGACCAGTACATACAGAACCCAAATGGGGTTTCCATTGGTCCATAACTCATTTATGATGGTTAGCTCCCCAATTCTACCAAAAATACTCAACTTGGGCTTTTTCCACTAAACTCCCCCAAATTACCTAAGTACCCTTAAAACTCTAAATTTGGCCAAAATTTACCAAAAATACCCAAATTTGCTCAAAAATCATTTCAAACCTTTTGAAAACATCCAAATTACCCAAAATCACAAAAAAAATTGCCAAATTATCAAAATGCCCCTCCTTAGCCCAAAATTTCAAAAATTCCCAAAACCTTCCAAATAATCCCAATTTCGATTTTCTCAACTACCACATAACCCAATTTGACTAATTTGACCATTTTGACCAAAACCCCCCCAAATTGCCTTTAAAGGCCAAATTTCCCTAAATTCACCTCAAATGTCCATCAATTTGGTCCTAATTTCCCACAATTTCAATTATAACTCAAATTAACCTTCCATATGACCAATATAAACCAAATCCAAGCTCAATTTGCCCATGCTTTGAGCCCAATTTTGATCTAAATCAAACCCTCAATTTTGGTCATATGACTTAATCTCACCAAATTGAACCTATAGCCTACTCAATTTGCCACAATTTATGTTTAAAACTCTTCACAACACTCCTACACATCAAAATTGACCTTCAATTGGCCTTGGTGAAGCCTCAATTTCATTTAATTTTGATCTAAGTCCAAAAAGCCCAAATTTTGCCCTAAATTGGCCATGTCTCAAAATTCCTCCAAATTGATTGCCTTAGCCCAAAATTGACACCCAGTTAAAGTTCAAAACTCTTCTTGACATTCCTATTGACCATTCTCAATAATAAATTTGGACTTAGCCCAAGCCTAGCCCAATCTAGACCCAAGTCTAGCCTTCCCAACATCATAATTATAAAAATTAAAATAATTTCATAAGTTTCTTATGAAGGCACACATCTTTGAATAATTAGATTTTTTCCTTATTCTTCATTTGGAAAATATTCTTTAATTTCTTTTTCAAAATAGAGTGATTTTTCTAGTTCAAGTCTGGACAGGCGATCAGCAATTTGATTCTCAGCTCCCTTCCTATCTATTATCTCAAAGTCAAATTCTTGCAAAAAAAGAATCTATCTTATTAGTTTTGATTTTGCATCTTTCATTTTCATTAAATATTTAATAGAAGAATGATTAGTATGCACAACACATTTAGTTTCAATTAAGTATGATATGAATTTATTAAATGCATATACTATTGCTAATAACTCTCTCTTAATTGTGATATAATTAATTTGAGCTTCATTAGGAGTTCTACTAGTGATGCACAAAAAATATATGCATTTTTAGACCAATATTTTATACTCATTTTTTGTGATATTGCATTTTAAAGGAAGATATCTTTCATGTTTTATTGAAGGTTGTTGATTTTTAGGACTTGAAGCAAAAAAGAAAGCAAAAATGATGGAATTTGGAGTCAAAATAGCGTTTTTGAAGAAATACTCAGCATTGACGGCGCCAGAGTGGACACTGACGCTGCATACATATAGAACAGAGGCCAGAATTTCCTCAGCAGAGTAAACAACACTATTTGACAGAGAGTAATGAATTAATTCTTGGGCCAGTGGCGCCGACGGCGCCACTGTCAGTGCCAGACCGATTTCTAGAAGATTCGAAGAATTTGGACACTTTTTGAAGAATTTCTGGATGCACCTATTGGAAAACCGACATTAGACTCTATTTAGAGCAAACATTGATAAAAAAAATCTCTCTTCTGCCCCCTCAACCACTTTGAGTCCATTAGTCATTTATTTCTTTAGAGTTTTGAGTTTTGTGGTGAGTTTAAGTGTGAATTCTTTTCTAAGAGTTGTTAGAGAGGGAGAGAAGTAAGATATTTCTTCTTCCTTACATCTTATAAGAGAGAATCAAGATTATTGTAAAGAGAGAAAGAGTCCAAGAGAGGCTACAAAGGATTTGCTTTGAGCAAGAGTTTCAGATAAGTGTTGTTTGTTTATTATTATTGTATGAACTTTCTTTTATATATGAAATTTATGTTTTTTGTATCATTCTCATGAAGTTTGAGTAGATTTCTTTATCTTTCTCCTTACTCCGAGATAAGGTGAAATGAAGAGATAATTTGAATGTGTCAATTTTAAAATATAAAATAAATTATGATGTTTTTTCAACTCCGTTCTTAATTTACTTTTCAATCTGACCAATTGAAATGTAAAAATATGTTGTTAAACATATGATCCAGGAAATGGAGTATGAGTTCTACAACAGAGTGAGAATCACATTTAATTCCATGGAGGAGTATTTCATTCTTGAAATTAAGTGCAAATAAATAGGGAAATATATATTGTTGGGAGTAGAATTGGAGATTTTAGGGTGATAGACTAAAATCCCAAATTTGGTTTTAGTGTTTAAGAACTAAAGCAAGTGTTAGCCTTCAAGGGATAGGAAGTGGGAGCTCTGGAGTGAGAGCCAGTATCCTCCCAGTTTAACCATGAATTTAGGGACTAAACCTGAGATTAGCTAATGATTCTCTATAACACTGAATGAGGGTAGACAATTAAAATATCTCTTATTTGACACAATTCAGATTTAAATCATTTATCTCATCTTATTTTACCAAAAACTCATTGTAGTGGGAAAGATGTTTTTTCATATTTGACAACTTTATCACAAAAGCATAGTTTGGTAGTTACTGTTTAAACTTTGCATTTTAGTTTTGCTAGTAGTTAATAATTTAGTTCTGATAGTACATCAAATATTCGAAATTAGTGACATTAATTTTATTTTATTGTTGTGAATTTCTTAATTAATTTATCATTTCAAATTTAAACATTTCTCGTGGGATCGATATTTGGGGCTTAAACAGAAAGTCTTGTATTGCTTGATAATGATATGTATACTTGCGTATAATCCCTACATTAATTGCTTAAATTTCTTATTCATAAAATAACACATCAAATTTTTGGCACTGTTGTAAAGTAGAGTCAACTTTGTATATTTTACACAACTATAACATAGTAGATTACTTTGAAAATTTTATCATGTTTTTATCCTAAAACAACTCCAATAGCATAATCACTTGCGTCACACATTAATTCAAAAGGTTTTTCACAATCAGGTGAAACAATAATTGGCACAGTGACTAATTTTTTTTTAATTGCTCAAAAGCTTTTAGGCACTTCTTATTAAAATTAAAAATTACATTTTCTTAAGCAAATGGCATTGAGGCTTAGCAATTTTTGAAAAGTCTTTAATATATCACCCTTATAATCTGACATGTCCTAAAAAACTCCAAATTTCCCTCACACTTGTTCGGTAAGGTAAATTAGCAATCACTTGAATTTTTTCAGGGTCTACTTCCATATCATTTTATGATATCTAATGTACTAAAATAATTCCTCCAGCTACCATAAATTGACATTTTTCTCAGTTAAGGGCTAAATTTGTCTCTTCATAGTTCTTAAGAACTTTTGATAAATGATCCAAACATGATTCAAATGAAGTTCCAAACACTAAAAAATCATCCACAAAAACTTCAATTCCTTTTTTGATTAAATCATAGAAAATAGCCATCATGCATCTTTAAAATGTAGTAGAGGCATTACATAAACCAGAGGACATTCTTCTAAAAGCCAATATACCATAAGGACTGGTAAAAGTTATTTTCTCTTGATCCTCAAAAGCTATTTGTATTTGGTGATAATCAATATATCCATCCAGAAAATAAAAGTATTTATGCTTCTCTAGTTTATCCAATATTTGATCTAGAATGGGTAGACAAATATGATCTTTCCTGGTGACGAGATTTAATTTCATTTATAGTCACAGTCACTCCTTCTTTCTTAGGAACGCAGTGAATCAGACTAACCCATGCACTATATGATTTAGGGTAGATAATTCTAGCATCTAATCACTTTAAAATTTCTTTCTTAACATCTTCTTTCATAATAGGATTCAATCTCTTTAGAGGATCAACCCTGGGTTTACAGTTCTCTTCCATATGAATTCTATGCATACAAATTAAAGTACTGATTCATTTAATATCAATAATTGTCCATCCAAAGGTTTTCTTATAATTTTTCAAAGTTTTCATTAAACTCACTTCTTCTTATGTAGTTAATTTTGAGGAAATTATAACAGGTAATGTTGAGGAATCACCTAGAAAGACATACTTTAAATGTTCATGAAGTTACTTCAACTCAAGTTCATGAGGTTTTTCAATTGATGGACAAAAAGATTTAACTTTTTCAGTTGTTTTCAAAACTTCAAAAATTTCTTGAACAAAATTCAAATCTTCTTTATAAAAATCTTAAAATTGATCTAATTCATCTTTCTTGCTCGTGTTCTAACTCTTTCATTTCAGATTTCTCTTCATAAGTTGTTTTGAAATGACATTCACTCAAATATATTATCACTTATATTTTGTAACATTTATCATCTTTAACTTTTATAAGATACTTCATTGATTTTGAAATATTAAACATAAATGTTTGATCATTGACACATAGAGTTAATTCCCGTTTCTGCACATCTATCATTGATCTTCTTGTAGCTAGGAAATGTCTCCCCAAAAAGATAGGTATCTTCTTATCTTGTTTCATTTCTAGCACAATAAAATCAATAAGAAAGATAAATTGATATATTTTCACTAATACATATTCTATAACTCCTTTAGGATATATTATTGAACGATATGTTGACTGCAGAGTTACAGTATTAGGGGTTATTTCTCTTAATCCTAATTTTTAAGTATTGATAATGACATAGGTTTAATGCTTGAACCTAAATGACATAAAGCTTTCCCATAAAATCTGTCTTCTATTGCACATAGAATTGTGAAGCTACCAGGATCTTTAAACTTTTTAGGAAGCTTTTTCTGAATTACAACACTTTACTCTTCTCTAAGTGCAACAGTCTTGTTATATTCAAACTTTCTTTTCTTGTTAAGAATATCCTTCATAAACTTCACATAGCTTGGTATTTGTTTGATAGCTTCAGCAAATGGAATATTAATTGTAAGCTTCTTCAAGATTTCCATAAATTTTGAAAATTGTTTATCCAACTTTTGTTGACGAAGTCTCTGAGAAAATGGAGGTGGTGGTTTTTCCAAGTCAATTTTAAGTGGATAAATAGGTCTCTCTAAACCTTTCAGAGTGTCCTCTTCAGGCTCTTCAATTTTTTTTCTCTACTTCAATCTTTTTTTTGAGCTCAACCTTTCAATTCTCTTCCGCTTCTCAGTTGAACGACTTTTACTTGCCCTTTATTCTAATCTTTTGTATTTACTTGTGTATTACTAAGAAGTGTTCCTTGGGATCTGTTACTTAATGAATTTACTATTTGTCTCAATTTATTCTCAATATTTCTTACTGCAGCTTCTTGAATTTCTAACTGATTTCCCATTTGTAACATAACTTTTTTTATATACAACTTTTTCTCCTAGAACTGTGGATTACTGTTAAAACCTGAAGGATAAGTATGTTTATAATTTATATTCCCTTTCTTGTTCCATTTTCCCAATGGGTTTACTTGGTTGGTCCCCCATTTCTGATTATCCTAAGGTATTATTCCAATTAAAGTTAGGATGGTTCTTACAACCTGGGTTATAATAGTTTGAATATGGGTTATTCTACTTGTTGTTTATGACATTCAAAGTTTCTAATGATGCTTGAGAATTTATCATTTGATCTAATGAATTCTCTTCAATCATTGCAATTGGTTGAGAAAAATTCATTCCAAATTGGTCTAATTTCCTTGAAATTGTAGCAACTTGATTTGCTAACTTTGCAAAAGCATCAGATTCTTGAATATTGACTACTTTCTTAGGAATTACACTCTCAGAAGGCCATTGAAAATTATTAGGAGCCACCTCTTCAATTAAAGCAGAAACGTCATGAAATGGTTTTGACATCAATGCACCATCAACAATGGCATCGATAATAAATCTAAGAGATCCAACCAATCCATTGTAAAAGATTTAAATTATTAACCAATCTGGTATAACATGGTGTGAACCCTTTCTCAGTAGTACTTTAAATCGTTCCCATGTTTTATAAATAAATTCCCCTTCAATGTGACAAAAAGATGCAATGCCATTTCTAAACTTCCTAATTTTTTATGATGGAAAATATTTAGCAAAGAATTTATGCGCTAAATCACCCCAAGTTCTGATAGATCTAGGTGCTAACGAATGCAACCATATCTTAGCCTTATCCCTCAGTGAGAAAGAAAAAAGGCTAATTTTTATAGTATCATCTGATACACCATCATATTTAAATGTAGTACAAAACTCTAGAAAAGTGGCAAGATGTAAATTTGGATCTTCAGTTGGTGCTCCCCATAATTGATTATTTGATGACATTTGGATAATTGTGGGTTTAAGTTCAAATGAATTAGCCACTACAACAGGTTTTTGAATACTAATCTCTTGATCTTCAGTTGGAATGAAGTTCATCCACCGTAGGGTTTACATAATCTCTTGAGGGTCTAAACTCTTGATTAATTTCAGTATTTTAATTATTTTGGTTTGTCATGTCTTGAAATTTTTATATTTTTTAGTAATTTTGAGTTTTTTAATTTTCTAATTGTTCTTTTTAATTCAGAATCGTAAGACACCAGTCTATAGAACCTGAACTACACATACATTACTTTGAAATAACATAAAATAAAATAAAACACACAAACAAGAGCTTTATATAAAAATAACACTACAATATTCCTATAATAAATTTTAAATAATACTTTACAAAAATAGAAATTTGTTTTCTAAAAATCTCTTAAAATTTTTGTATTTTGTGCCCGACAACAATGCCAAAAACTTTATCTCGATTTTATATGTCAATACGATGTATGCAGTTATATTCTTAATTTCTCCTTAGAGTTTTTACTTTACAATGACGTCAAAAACTTGATTACAATTTTTATATTTAAATATTTTATACTATGCAAGTATACATATCATTATCAAGTAATATAGGATTTTTTGATTAAGCCCCGAATATCGAACCCACAGGGACAAGACTCAATATGTAACGACAATAAAAAGAAGATAAATAACAAATTCTACTTAGCAAAATATTCTTACTCAAACTATAAATACAATAATAGGAATGAAAGTTTGATTTTTTTTGTAAATTTTTTTTAATTGAAAGCAAAGTAGACAACTAATTAAACTTAACTAGATATTTGTAAGATGAAGGCAATATATATGAAATATTTTTTTCCTTATCATGAATCAATAACAAATATATGAATTTTGTTGTGGAAGCATCAAATTGTACTGTGCCAAATAAGAGCAATAATATTCTTTACCCTTACTAGAGATGCTATAAAGAACATCGACTAATTTAAATTTTGAATAGTCTTGAAGATGGGTTAGGTAGGGAAGATACTAGCTCTCACTCTAGAGTTCCCTTTCTTCCCTCCAACTGGGGGCTAACATCTCACATCAAAACCTAAACCTATAAATCAAATTGAGGGTTCTAGCCTGTTAGTCTAAAGTCATCTAATTCTACACCCTTTAAAATTTATTTCCCTATTTATTTGCACTCAATCCTATGAATTACATTCTCATCCACACAATCTCATGTGATTCTTACCATTTTTTGACTGAGACAATATCATCTTGGATCTTATATGTTCTCACAATAGATATCAAAATCTTAATTGGCCAAATCAAAAAGTAATAAAGTACAAGGTTTAAAATCATCACAACTTATTCAGACATTAAAGATTAATACTTCACACAACTTTCATCCAATACTTAATCACTTATCATTTTAAGGAAAAAGATAAAGAAAACTACTCAAATATCATGAAGACAACACAACCATACTTATGTTTGAAAGTAGAAATCATGCAAATAAACAAGAAGTTTAACTTAAAACCAAATGTAATCACAAAGAGAAAAATTTATCTCAAATCATCTCAAAGAAAATCTTGAAGTTCCTTTGAATCTCTTCTTTCACTTACAATACAAAATACCACTCAAAATAAAAATAAAAGGGGGTGGCAGCATGTGGCAATGGTCGTCGACGATGTGTCTGGGTGATTGGTAGGGGGTTGGCGATCCCTTAGTTCTTCAATCCAAGTCTTCTTTTATAATTTTCCGAAAGGTGTCTTGGTGTTTCTTCAAAATGTGTCTACATTCAATGAATCTTCTAAGTGTTGCCTCATTTCAAAAGCCAGTTGAATGTCTTTTATGTATCCATTAACTATTTCCTACTTTTTCACTAAGGGTTGCTTCAAACACCTCTTAAAAAATTCGTCTAAATCCATTGAATTGCCAAATAACTATTTCTGACGCTTAAGTGTGGTCTTCTCTGTTTTATAGATGCCTAAGCGCCATTTCTGGGTGCTTAAACGCATTTCTGGGCGTTTAAGCGTCATAGTTCTTTTGCACACTTCTTCATTTTTGCTCCATATTTGATTGTTTTTCACTCATTTCTCCATTTTTCATCTATTTGATTGTACCTGAAAGAAAAAAAACACAAATACCTTCGATTAAAGCATAATATATCAAAAATAGGTATAAAAATGTGTACATAAAGATCATATATTTTAGGTGTATCACTAAGCCTTATCAACCAAGCTCAGTTGACTGAGTTGATCTCATCTGATCGAGTGGAGTTCAACTGACAGAGCTGATAATACCGATTCAATGTTAATTCAGCTTTGCCTTCCAAGTCAGGATATTTTTTTATAAATAAAGATAGATTACTATTCACTCATCTCTTTCTCTCTCTCTCTCTCTCTCTCTCTCTCTCGTTATTTAAGCTCTATTCTTGGGAATGATTCATAAAAAAATTAGGATTCAATAAGTTGTAAGCATTCAATCGATTTAGAATGAATACATTTTCAAATTGGTCACACTGATTGCAATTTGAAAAATCGAACAAATCAAATTTTTGAAAAAAAATCTCACCAACTAAAATTTAATTTGATTTAAATTATTTGATCATGAATAAACAGAAATTCAGTTGTTAGTTGGAGTTCTGTTATGAAGGAACATCAAGAATTACATATTTTATATGTACAATATCTAATTAATTTTACGAATCCTCCATCCACTTTCATATTTATGCTTTTTTCCTTTAAATAAGATTTAAAATCAAACTAATAACCAAAAAAATCTAATATATAGATTTTTAATCGCATTGTTATTTAAATCCAATTATTAGTTTTTCCATTGAAAGATTTTTTTACATTTGTAGCACTCAAAACATTAAAATTTATGTATTGCACACCTTAACTTTGATATTTGTTGTATAAAGCACTTGAAACTTATAAATGTACACATAATAAATACATCATAACCGTCTGTTGCCTTTGCCACTTAGTGTCGCGCGGGAAGGCGACAAGTCACTCTCGTCGTCAACCTAGGTGGCCACACACTTGATAGCTACGACAAATTCACACTGTCGTTATCTGCTAACCCCACTGATCCACATGCTACACACACCTCAACATCAAAGCTACAAACACCTCAACAACAAAACTAGGCTTTGAAATGTATCTCTTGTCCTCTAGCTTCCTTCTTGCATCTAGTGTTTTTGAAACTCTGCAGCTCTTTTCTCTTCTTATTGTCTTCATCCACATCCATTGATAGTGAAAATGTCCTCGCTAGTGGTGCAACAGTAGGAGGAAAATTCTCCTCTACCAAAAAAAATGGAGAGCACTGCGATCGAAGAGGACCACAAGCTTTTTCTCACTATTTCCTACGATGAAGCAACAACCAAATGGGACCCTAGGCAGAGATCCATTTCACTAGAACTTGACGTGAAAAAAAGAAGAAGCAAATTCCGACTATGGGAGGCGATGTTTCTCACTATAGCTTGTGTTGGTGAGTTAGTGAAAGAGGTCATGGGAGCATGACAACTTTTCTACTTCAACCTCAATGACGTTTGGATTCATCACGCCTAAACAAAAAGTTGTAAAGAAGAAAAAAAAAAATCAAAACTTTAGTGAATAGAAGGCAAGGAATCAGAAACAAGGATTCAAAAGAGGAAAATTTTACTAGGATTCAGTCGGTAATGCTATAGAAGATGAGGAAAAAATGGTGCAGGCGGGCACCTATAGGCCATATATCATAAATGAGTGATTTTTTATGACGAAAGGGGTGAAATAACGAACTTACCCGTGGTACTGACATCGAAAAATCCTTAACTATCCCGCCCGTTGTGGTTTTGGTGCTACCCTTGAGGAAGCTAGAGAACCTATAGAGTGGTCAATCCTGTTTCAGAGATGATGGCGGTCATTGTGATGAATCACTGACTGGTTTGAGATTGAAAGAGGACGAATCCCAACAAAATTCATGACCTTTAATCTTGCGATGAACTATGCTTATGCGATTAATTTGATCATTTTATTAATGGAAGGTGACAAAATGTTATTTTTTTTTGCATATTTATGAGTTTGAGATGCTTCATATATAAATATTGATGTTTAGATATAATAAACGTATATTCTGATATTTTGATTGCTATATAAAATTCCAAAATTTAAAATGTTTTTTTAAAATCAGACCGACTCAGCCAAAATCACTTAACTCGGTTCGATTTTTCAATTTTGACGAAATTCTGGACACTATAGACCCTACACAAAATACAGCACAAAATACAGCACATTTTATTCGCGCAGAGTCGGTCTGCGTGGAGGAAGCGAAAATATTTGCGTACGTAAGAGAGGTCACAGACTCACAGGGAGGTTATATTGGCGTTAATAAAAGACGAGTAACAAGTAGTTACAAGTAGAAGGAGCCTGCGTGGGTGCGTTTCCGCGAAGAGGGCGGTTCACAGTTGGAATTCTGCGTCTCTATCGACGATGTCGGCTCCTGGTACGTCTTTCGGCTTTCTCGTTTGCTCTCACCTGGAACGTTTAAGTCTAGGGTTTTTGGCAGAACAGATACAGTGATGAAGGACGGCTTTTTCTAGAGTATCAAAACAGGCGGACCTATGGTCCGCGGATTGAAAATAAACATAGTTTGGTTATAATTGTGGGGAATCGGACCTATATTTAGTTCTTTAGTGCTACATGAAACAGGCCAGTTAAGTTTTCCCCCATAAAATGAATAAAGAATGCATTTTGTGGAAAATCTGAAGCACCATTGAAGACGAAGTAAATGGAAACATAATCACATTGACGATGAGTTGTCTCATTTTTCCAGTTTGTTAAGCTCTGTACTTGATTACTTGGTCAGCATCATCGGATTGACTTATCGTATTGTTACCCAACATTTAAGTTTCTAGTTATTATGGTAATAAACTAGCAGCTGCTTAGAATGCTAACCATTGCTATTTCACATGCTGCAGATTCATTGAAATTGCCTGGTTATTCACTCCAGGATATATTGCTGGTGACTAGCATCACAGTAGGTTAAAATCTTCAAAAGAAGTGAATATAGGCAAAATTATTTATGCGTTCGCTCATGTACTAGATATGTACTCACCAATAATACTCATTGAGAGTTGCATGTCTAGAGGACTGTCCAACTGTATATTAAGTTATTCAATGTGTATTTATAGTGGGCATTATGCAATATTTATATACTCGGAACTGTTCAAGTTATTGTTGCGTGGTAGGAAATTTGAGAAGGTGTTGGAGCTTGCTTATTTTGAAGTGGAAGAAGAGGTGTGATTTTTTTGGTGTCACAATCCGGCTTGATAGCTTAGATTTAACAAAGTTAAGAACTACAGTCTCATGATATTAACATTTTATTTATTTTTCAGTTATTTTCATAACTTCTAATTTATACTAAAGTCATTAAGAAATCACAAATTATACTAAATAGAAATTTAAATCATCCATAAACAATCACATATTCTTTAAGTAAAGCATCGAAATCAGCACACAACAGTATCACTACACAGAAGTAAACAATACAATAGCCATAAGAACAACATAATATCGATCAGAAGTAGTCTTGTAAGTTAAATCTCTTCTATCAGATATGTCAACATGGTAGTTTACTTAAACGAAAAAATTAATTTAAACAATAACTTTACACGACTTAGCGAGCAATTTCAATCTTATTATTCATTAAATTAATATGCAAATGCTATGCGTGAATGTTAAAAAAATGCAATTCATTACTTAATCATATTGTAAGCTTTTATTTTAACTTTAATAATTTATGTTTCAATTTAAATATTTACCGTTTTTATCATCTTTAAGAAGTCATCATGATTATCTTAATACCTGAAGGTATCATCAAAATTGTACCCCGTATGTACCAGCAAAATTTTGCATTCGAAGGTACATCTTCACCATTTTCATTTTCTTTTTCATGTACGGTTACATCTCATTTCATGTTAGTACCATCTGGAGGTAATCTTAAATAATCTAAGCCTTCAATTTCATTTCCTTTAAGTTACTTCCTTTTAAAGACATTGAAGAATTATATTTTTATTTCATTTCTTTCAATAATTTCTAAGCTTATGGCATTCATATAATTATAAAAATAGTTGTCTGAAGTATCAAGATAAGTCTTTATCTAATAAAACATCAATTTAATATATATAAGAAAGTAATTACTCACCTTTGCCTTAAATGATGTCTTTATCATCTTAATTCTATGATTACTTCCTTTTACTATCACCTCCTCCTTGACTCTTCTTCTTTTGCTCAAATCATGATCCAAAGCCCTAATTCATTGAATCAAATTTTCTTTAATCACCGTTTAAATTTAAATCATACTTAATAGCATCTATTTGATTAAAAAAATATTTTATATAAATAAACACCCAAATTCTTACCTCCACTAAAGTTACTTCTTCTAAAATTTCAATCCAAGATCCTTCATCTTTTACTTAAAACCTAAACAATAACAAAGGTAATTAGTACATTAAATTAATCACGTAAAATCCCATATTTAAATTAACCATAAATATAACTCAATTATTTCTTTACCTTTTACACAAATATTGATCTTAATTTTTCTCCAATTCGGGACTTAATAGCTTCGATCTTGATTTCAATTGCACATAAAATTAACATTTTAATAATAAACTTAAATATATATAATCTTAAAAGTGAGGCTCTTATATATATTTAATGATTAGGCCGTGACAAAAGTGGTATCAGAGCCCATGGTTTAATATTAATTAATTGAGTACCGATAAAAGAGTCATAGAAAAATTATAAGAAAATTTTAATAATAAAAAATAAAATTTATAGTTAACTCAAATCAATAAGTATATCCATTTAGACATGGAGCTACAACCGAAATTATAGATGGGAGCCTAATAGAAAATGCTTGAAGAGTTGAGCCGTGCAGTTTATTGTTTTAAATTTTGAGGATGAAATTTTTGTAAGTGGAGAAGATTGTAACTGTAACGGCTCAATTCAGTTACATGGGGAGAGGAAACGAAGATAGCCTAGAGGAATCGAAGAGTTAATTAGTTGGAAAAGGAAATGAATAATCGAGAAAGAGGAAAAGTGAGGTCGGGAGAATGAATGAAGGGGTAGAAGAAGCGAGAAGTGTTAGGAAGCCAAGGAGGTGAAATTTCACACTATAAATTGTCGGACGGCTTACCTTCCTACTGAGCGGCTTGTCTGCGGTGAAGGATGACGAGAGGGGGGGAGTTTTTGTGTGCGTAGAGGAGATGAGGCCAATGTTCGAAGAAGGATAAAAGAGTCAGCCCCTACGTCTAATCGTGCGAAGAAGGATGAAATCAAGCACTCAGAGATAAGTATGATAGGTTTATAAATTGATTTATTATTATAATATATATATATATATATATATATATATATATATATATATATATATATATATATATATATATATATTGAATTGAAAATAAATGGTCTCATGTAAAGTAAAATAATAATAATTTTTAGCTAATTAAAATAATTTTAATTTATTAAATTTATAATAACATAATCAATAAAATAATTTTTTAATATATATACATGTTTATTTTGGGCATTCCATTTTAGTTGAGTTGACGTCGGGGCAAAATCTTATCGAATTGATCGATATCTAGGCGAGTACTCGTACTTTTAAACTATAACAATAATTTGTTTCTTCTAAAATATATTTGTAGTTGATGTATTTGTTGATGCTTTATTGTGATTATGCCGTTCTTTTTTTATTGGTCATATTATTGTGAATTTTGTATTTATTTACTCATGCATTTTACTGTATGTTTTATATAGTATGATTGAATACAATGAACCCATATATTTTTGTTGATTGCTTGTATTTGCATGACTGACTATGATGAAATAACCCTTGGTGGTACTAGTGAGGAACACTAATGTACGCGTGCATGCTAATGTAAAATGATATTGTTATTGATATGTCTTAATTGACACAATTTTAAACGTTGCCTCTTGTGATGGTTGCATATATATAAAATGATATTAATATGATAATGATATAAACCCATTTTGAATAACATGTCAAATGTTTATATTGATTCATACATAAACTTAACTAACATGCATATTGTTCTTTATTTTCGTTGTATTGTTGAGTTAGAAGTATGAGTATTTAATGTGTCTTTAGCCTACAGTTGTTTTAATTAATTTTTTCGGGTTTAATTAAATTTTTAAAAGATGAACAATAGACGAGAAAACATTTATAAAGGCGCAGACAACCATCAACGAAGTAATTATAACTTATACCATTTTAATTTAATTTTTAGTGACTCTTTCATACGTCAAATTGTGAGTTAATATAGAAAAATTAATTCACCCGTTCGACTGTCGGTTCCCGCCATGGTTAATTCCAAGCCACGGGTCAGGTCATGCCATTAATGTCCAGATTTAGTTACTGAGAGAGAAGCGTAATGAAGAATCGAAGAAAAATTGTTGAGTTGTGAGAAACAAAATGAGGAGTCGGGAGTTCAAAGAGAGGGGAGGTAAAGCGGAAGGATCGGGAAGCCGAGTAGATGAAATTCGCTTATAAATCATGACAAAAGACCTACCTGGGAGTCTAGTCGAAGAGGAAGACGAAGAAAGAGTTCTGTCGAGCTTCAGTGGCGAAATAACCCGCATCCTAACCTACCAACTAAGATGAAGAAGAGAGAAACAATTATCGTAGAGGAGGAGAAGAGGGGTGAAGTCAGTGTGTAGCGGTGATTGAGGAAGTTGCTATAGCTCCATTGGTACTATCAAACAGGAGAGGACGCTCGCTCGCGAGAAAACCGAAGCCAGCTTGTGTGCGATCTAGATCTCGCAGAGAAGAGGAGCCAAAGTCGTTGAAGGAGGAAGTCTCTCTGTGTGCTTCTCTGCGTCGAACCAAGTGATCGATGAAGGAGGGAGAGGAGTTCTCAACCTAGCCCTAACATGCGAAGGAAGAAGAAAGTCATATGGGTGATGAACCGAGTCGAGCCTTTGGTAAGGTAAGAATATTAAGTTTTGTATTTTTAATATTATATATAATTAGTTTATATATATATAAATATTATAATAATGATAAAATTAAAGATTTATTTGAAATATGGAAATAAAATTTTCACTTGAGTGAACATTTATCGGATATTGAATAAAATCATTAATGTCGATTTAATCGAAGTTTTGATAGTCAAATTAAAGTAACATAAATACTTAAAGTGAAACTTCTATTCAAGAATTAAACTTATATAAGTAGTTAATAGATTAATTAACCATAATTAATGATATGCTTAAGATTATAATTTGACGATATTTTAAGCAGCTAACTATTAGAGACAAAGATTAGACATCTTTGAAACAAGTACAACATCATGGTGAGTATTTTTTACTTCTAAATTATAGTAATAATATTGTATTTTCTCTTAAACCACTCGCTTTAGAAATTATATATCTTGTTACTATAACTAGAATAAGATTATTCTAGCTTATTATTCAATTTGATCATTTAGAAATGAATGTAATTGATTTGCATAGTATTGCTTTTAACCACGCATGCATGTTATACGATATTGGATGATATTTATGATATAAACAAAATGATTTATAGTATGCTTGCATGTGCATGTTTGTTTATAATGGAACACTCTTTGATGATACTAGTGAGGGAATATTAATCTACTCGTGTACGTAAATGGAAAATGATATTAATATTAATGTGTTTTAATTGACATAATTTTTAGACGATGCCTCCTGTGACAATTGTATAGATATTAAATTATATTGATATGATGATGATATGAACCCTTTTAATAGCATGTTAAATGTTTATATTGTTTTATAAAGAAGTTTAACTGACATGCGTACTATTCTTTCTTTTTCTTGTATTACTTTGGTTTAGAGTATGAGTATTCACTTACTCGTTTAGCTTACAACTATTTTAACTAACTTTTCAGATAAATTTTACGTAATTAAAAGATGAACAGTAGAAGAGAAAATGTTTATAGAAGATGTGGACAACCATCGATGAGATAATTATAAATTATAACGCTTTAATTTAATTTTTTAGTGGATCTTTCATCTGTTAAATTGTGAGTTAATATAAAAAATTTAATTCACTCTTTCGACCGTCCATTCTTGCCTTGGTTACTTCCATGTCCTGGGTCAGGTCGTGACACTAATGCCCATGGGAGATAATAAATTGAGGCAAGTAGTGATAAATCTACTAAAAATGTGAATTAAAAGCATTCATCAAGAGAATATGGTGAGAATGACTATTTTAATTCTCACGTGTTTCAAATGCTTGACCACCACAAAATAGAGTAAACTTCGCCAAGTGCTTGTAACTTATTCAATATTTTTAAAAATTGGATATAATGTTTATTTTTTTGAATTGCCCTCTCACATGTCAAATAATGTGTTTTTAAACGACCATCCATAAATATTAGAAAATTCTACATAATATTTATTTTAAGAAATTTACTCTCATATTTACTAATCCTATTTGTTGAAAATATTTTACCCTTTGAAGTAATTATAAAGCCTTGTGGACTAACCTCATTGCAGGAGATTTAACTTATCAATTACTGGTGACTCTAGATACAAATTTTGTGGAAGTTGAAGATATCATTTCAAATGATGCTCCATGGAAGAATTAACTTCACTTTTAAGAATCTTGGAAGGCTAGGAAGCTTGGATAAGCTTGCAATAGATCTCATGGATGACTATTTTGGTTTACTTTAGGGAGCAGACTTCTTTGTGATTTGAAGGAATTGGTGCAGCTCAATCTTAACATATACATAGACCAGTTGCTATCATCCTTAACAAGCGTTTTGCATCCTGCATGAATATCATCATCATTATTCCTTTAGAAAGTTTAAAGCACAATGAAATTAATACATGCATTCTCCTTGTGGATTTTAACATGTACTAGAAGCCACGTGCCACTCTCCTTTCTTAAAAGCATTGACGGCCCCGCGAATCATTTAAGCTATAATATGCAGTGGTTCAAAAACCTTTCAGATTTCTTTGAACAACCACCTAGAATAGGTATTGTTGTTTTATAAATACGAGCATCTTATAACCATAATTGATGTTGAATTAAATTATTGTAAAATTTGGTTTTTTGTTGTATTTTAGAATTAATAGATTGGTGGTTTCTTCTCATTAAAAACCTTTGGTGATAGGTTATCATCTTGTTTCGGTTATTTATCCATTTTCCTCTTTTTTTTTTGGCCTGGACTCCCTCACAAGGAGCCCTATTCGTCACTCTCCACCCCTTCCTCTAGAAGAAATCAAACACTGTAAGCTCTCAGGTTTCCTCCCTTTCTCTATGCTAAAATTGACCTACTCCTTAATCCTAGTTCCCAGGTTCCCCTAACAGATCACTGCTCTATTCCCACCCTCCCTTTTTATTCCTCTATCCAGAGAAATTCCAGGATTTTCTTGGCTTTAGCTTCAAGTTACATAATTATCCATCTTGTCTTTATGGCTCTTGGCCAAGTGTTAGACTCATTGTAATCCTAGCTAAAGCCGTCCCTACCATCACCCTCCAGAAGCAATACCAATCCAATGCCAACCTTCAATTCCCTTTAACAACCAACCTACATGTCATTGTAAACAATTACTTTTTTCTTCTTGTCAAATATCTTTTGACCAACAGCCCCCATTAGAGAGAGCAGGAAGAACATTATTGATTAGTTGGCGAAGTCAATAAGCAGGTTAGTGTGGTTGGTTGCACAAGCGAGGATGAGACTGAAAATCAAGTTCAAGTGGGTGCATGTGATATTGGATGCAACAATAGGAGGCATATGAGTGAGTCACAACGATGCTTGAGAGAGTAGGCAACTAGCAATGAAAGGCAGTGACAATGTGATTAAGCATCATGCAATAATATAGGATGTGCTAGGTGGGTAACGAGTGACTGTGTGCAGGAATATTCGCAATAAAGTCATGCATGTGACTGCAAAAATGAACAAGAGGTTTGTGCATGTGAGTGAGGGTGGCTAGGGTGTGGGATGGGACTTGTGGTGGGACCAGAGACGGGTCAGTTTTGTGCATGTCTAGAGTTTTTCTTCTTGGATGTCATGATGATAGGAAACAAAAATCTTCTCATCTTTTTGAATTGTATGAGAACTTATTAGGAGCAATGCCAAATTACGAGGATAAAATTCAATATAATATTTTTTCAATGTTAGGGTTCCTACTTAATAAAACAATGCTACTAAATACGTCAGTTTCAAACAAGGAGATTTTGCTTTGCTTAGTAAGCCTTTGTTTAATTGTTTTTGCTATTTCAAGTCGGGTTCTGAACTTAACGAACCTGGCTTTAAATTTTAATTGGCCGAGAAGTCATCAGATTCAAATTTCTATTCTTGAACAGGCTTAGATTTTTGCATCTTTACTTGATTTGACTAGAATCCCATTTTACTAGTGTATTTATTTACTTCAAAGCTTGAAGCTGTAAATATTATTCTCCATTTGCCCTAAGGTTTACGTGTTTATGAGTTTCCCTATTTAATACATTCTTTTTTTTGTTATCATGAATAAAATGAGAATGAATTTATCTATCTTTCTCAGGAGTGTCTGAGCAAAGGGTTGAAATTTTAAACAACTATGGACAGAAACTTGTTGGTATGCTGCATTTAACAAGTTCCAAGAATCTGGTCATCTTATGCCATGGATTTCGCTCCACAAAGGTTTGTTTGTTGGAGAATATGTTCGTTTATTGGAATACTTCATGGCATTTATGTGTTACACCATACATATAACCTTCTATTTCATGTGATGTTGTTCCCCCTTGCTATATATTGAAAACAGGCTTAATTTGATTTTTATTTGTGCTCTTAATGTACGTACAACTTCATTTCAATTACGATAGATGTTTTCACAAATAGGAAATGTGCTCTACTCTAAACGTTTTGGAGATGCTTTTGCACATTTGGCAGATAGAGAAAGCACATTCCTTTATTAGGATGGAGGGAAAAAATTATATGAATAATTAGACTAAGCATAGAAATTTCTTGACATGTTTAACTTATTCTGAGATGTTATTCACAGCAAAACGATTTGAAAGTGGACTAGAATCTAGATTTAACAAAATTGGATGGTTTGTGGCTTAGTGCATTTCCCATCAGAGATAATACTGGCTAAAAAACTGTTATTATTGCATGTGAACTGTGCTATGTTTCTTGAATATCTAGTTTCCTCCAATTTAGGGGCTTACAACAGGCAGTTTATGTTGAATGCTCCCATATCCTTGATTATTTTATTTCCGTTTTATGTTGATTACTTTTTTTTCATCATTTTCCTCTCGCCCACTCTCCCTCCTGTTTGTCCACTCATTCTTCCCATCTCCTTCCATACACGGTGCACACTTTTGAAAATGTTCCCCTTACCATATACATTTCCGTAGATATTGTATTTGCATGCAAAATCTTGGTTCCCATTTAGATAACTTAGAATGGACCTCTTTTAAGCCCTCCTAACCTTATTTACTTGCATCTTAAAAATTGATGGATTAAATATTGTAAGATGAGATCTTTATCAAATAAATTGGTCAGAGGTCCTCAAAGTTATGGTTCGGGATCATTTACAAATATTCCTTGGTTGAATTAATATATAATATGGATGATTTTTTTTTTTAAATTTGATCATTTAACTTATAATAATTGGTTCTCTCATTTGATTTCCCTTTTTAAGGACTCTTCATGTTTAAATTGTTAGTTAAACTAGTATTAGTTGGTTTTCTTTAAGGCCCTTTGATGCAGCACGACCCTACGAATAGGCTAAATCGGTTCACAAATGCTCAACTGGAAGCCTAAACGACTAGAAGCCCGTATGAAGGCTAAATCGGTTCACAAAGTCCGAATGATCAGAAATCCAGATGACCATAGGTTCAGATGACTAGAAGCCTAAACGACTAGAAGTTCAGATTAACAAAAGTCCGGATGACCAGAAGTCCAGATAAAGGCAAGCCAGGATAGATCCTCCAATCGTCAATGCCAACAGAGAGCCGACTTAAAGGCCTTAGGAGAGCATTTTGGAGTCAGCGAAATAGACCGCAAAAGATCCAAAATCATGTGAGTTTCAATTAATGAATCATTGCGATCACTTTTTTTTGTATTAAAATTCTCTCATTTGTATTGCAACTTTGCTTTCAAGAGGCAAGCGAATTGTTAAACTAAACATGTATACAGAAGATGTGTCA
>NEWO01000156.1:810264-820859 GCA_003013225.1 Phalaenopsis aphrodite | reverse complement strand
ATGTATAATCTGATGAGCTCCTTGCGTCTGACTAACAGTAACAACTTGCTCGTTCTGATGAGGTGGTAGAACCACAATAGAAAGATTTCCAACAACGATAGGTTCTAGTTTGTGTGAAGTTTGAACTGTCTCCTTTGCACCTAATGCTTCCTGAAGATGGGAGCTGCAAGACTATCCTGATTGTCAGTCCGAACATTATCCCTTGTGGGCAAGGATCCTTCATTATTGATTTCAAAAAGGTTTGGTGTTGTAGGTTGCACAGTAGAACCATCCAACAACACATCAATCGCAGTAACAAAAACAATATTGTCAGGAGGGGGTTCCCAGGGGCAATTAAATCAGACACTAACTCCTTTCTTGTGGTAAATCCCTCTACAGGTGGAGCAGATGTGTCCAGAGCAGTTGAGTTGGACTCCTCCTTATTCATTTGAGCTTTAGGTTTCAGTTAGGGTGGAGCCCGTGACTTTTGTTAAGGGAATGCCCAAACATCTTACAATGGGTACAATAAAAGGGTCTATTTTCCATGATAATTTGTTGTCAATATCCATTATGTGTTATACCTAGCCGTACTTCTGTGATATCAGGTAAAGTAATATCCATTTTCACAAGTGTTCTGATAATAGAAGGTTTGGTCGGATTGAAGGTGGGTAGATATAGCTTCATAGGATTCTCAGGTATGACCCCAATAAAGTAGAGAATCTGATGATTAAATAGATGTATCTTGAGACCAGGTTAACTAAACCATATCGGTACAGTAGGAGGCTCATGACTTGGGTCGAAATCAGGAGACCTCTTGAGCAACTTCATTGACTTTCCTGCAATGTTAATATATTTTTTAGAGAAAATCCGAGCGTTGTTTTCAGCCGTGGTCAACTGAATCAATACATGCCTCCCATCAATAAGTCTCATTTTCTACTTTCCTACTAGTTTGAGATCTTCAAAATTTTTTCTGATAACTTCCATAGGAGGTGCCCCCATTGAAATTTTTCGATAACAACGAACTTGCATTTCTCAGTCAAGGTTGAGATTTTTAAATTAAAGAAAAAGAGAACTGTTTTCCCACCCTTTTTACTTATATTCTTAACAAAAGAACAGCCACCTGTAACATCACGACATTTCTTATAACACGACGGGAAGAAAACAACCGATTCCTCCAGATGGTTACCCAGCACATGGGTGAAAGAGACTTTCCTTGGTTCAGCCAAAAGAGGAGGAATTGTACCCATCAAAGCAGACAGTCGCGAATGAAACCAGACGCAAAGGACGAACGAAACCAGATGCGAAGCAGAGAGTCCGATGAAGCTGGCAGTCGTGACCAGACGCGAGGGAGACGTGCGTCGGGTCGAAGCTCCACAATGTCGCAGAAGCCAAGCACCGAGCCCTTTAGCCTGTAGACGAGAGCTAGACACCCGCAAAAAATGTCGGGTCAAAGCCGAACGCACGACGCCGAACGAGTCACGAGCTCCTCAGCCTGCGGACGATGAAGCACGAGCGGGATGTCACACTAAGCAGAAGAAAACAACGACAGAGTGAGCACGAGCAATGGAGCAGAAAACCAGGGTACACCATAATGGCGAAACCCTAGCAGAGCGTAATCGAAGAAGTATATGTATATGTATGTGTATATACTCACGTATTTATGTATGTGTATATACATACATACATACATACATATTTATGTATGTGTATGTGTATGTATATGTATATGTATATGTCTTAAATCTTTGTTTTACCCATCCCTTCTCTCCTGCAACTGTTCTGCGAACTTGGCATAGTTGGGCAGAGCAGAGCTCTGGATCGGGCGAAAACTGAGAGCTGCTGCTCTCATTTACTGTTTCAAGAAGGAACCAACAAGCTTAAGTGGAAATTGTGGTGGTTGGGAGGTAATTAAACTAAAACTTTCAAATATATATTATTATATATGCATACCAAGTGAAGTTTTCATTTTTTTTCCTTACTATTGCTTTCGTTTTCCCCCATGTCCGTACGCAAGACCATAGGCGGGTGGAAGTGCAAAGTTGGGGAGAAACCTGAGAAGGATTTTTGGGTTTTATTATAAGGTAAATACATATATGTATGTAAAGCTAGTTCATTTTAGTGAATCTTAACCTGTTATTTATGCATTCCTAATTACTGTATTCTACAATAAATTAATTTAGTGCTTGCAGCAGTGTAGGAAAAGACTAAAAAGGGGAAACAAAAGGAAGAAAGAAATTGAAGATAGGAAATAAATAAAGGAAATATAGAATTGAATGCAGGGAAATATATTTGACGTAGGAAATTCATTTGAGGTTATTAAAATGTTTTAAATTAAGAACTTAAAATTCCAAAGGAATAATGAATTTCAGGTAGTGCACTTTAGAGCTCGAGAAGAGTTTGGGAAAACCTTTTGTGCAGCTGCCTTGTCAATTCAGCAGACATAATAATGTACTAAATTAAGAACAATATTTTTATTTATGATATTATGTAAGATATTGATATAAGATTATATTTAAAATTTTTTGTGTATTGTTGAATGCTTGTATATGTTATAGAAAAATAAACTTGACATCTTTAAAAAATTTAATAGGATGACTTTGTAAGAGATTTTAATTTTTGCTTTATTCCACCTTAAACCAGACTGGAATTGCTGGATAAGTTTTTTAATTTGACTCAGGGTTTCAAGACAGCTGTGCAATATGAAGCAAAATTCACTTCTCTTTCATGCTCTTCATTATGTTAGAACTAAGGAGGAAAAATATTACAAATTTTTGGGTGACTTAGCGAGATTGACATTAATTTCTTTTGAAATAAGTGATTTCTCAGTGTAGGTTGAAAGGGTAAGAATAATAAAAAATTTGTTAAAACTACTCTAGATAGCAATGAGAAACCCAAACAAACAAGCATTTAATTTGTGATTAAAGAACAGATATTCAGAGCAAGAAGTTCAAATTTGATATCAAGCAGAAGCTGATTCAATTATAAAAGCCAACGCGTGAGAAGTGTAAAAAAAATGTAGTGTTTAGTTGGCAAATGCTTTAGATGTGGATAGGACATTATCAAATGAATTGATTGTTGGAAAAAGAAATGGACGGTGGACCATAGGCATTTCAAGGATAGGGGCTGCTCAAGAATCTTCTGGAAGGAAATAGGTCAAGCAGTTCTCAATTCTATAGGAACCTTCTAGTAGCAGTGAAACGTGAGACTTTAGAGCGCCGAAATGCGCCAGGAATGAAGGTCAGAGTCTTTGTAATTACCCCTCATGAACCTAAAGGATCTGAAGAAGTGATTATATATATAGTTCTAATTTTAGTCTGTTTGACACAAATTTATTCGATTGAGATGCATCACATTATTTTATTTCTAAAAAAATTTCTATCATCTTATCTATTGATAATGTATACTTTACTTTTGCACCAAGTGTTATTATGCCTTTGAGGAATAATTTCTACGCAAATACAAAATTTTTTATGCATGTTAGTATTTTTGATTGGAAGTTGCTAGCAAAACTGATTATAATAACAATCTAGAAGTTTGATGTAATATTGAGGATGAATTGGCTGCTCAAACATTTTGTAAGATTGAATACTGGAAATAGAGAGTGAAGTTTAGTATGCTTTGTGAAAAGTTATATTTTTCCCGTGACAAGAATGCGGTATTTTCTTTGATCTGTGCAGTGAAGATTAGAAAATGCATGTAAAGTGAAGAATATGGATTTTTGGCAGAGCTAGAAGTTCTGAATAAAGATGTGTATTAATTAAAGTATATTTTGGTGATTGCAGAGTTTTTTTGACATATTTCTTGCAGAGTTGCCCGGGTTACGCTTTAAAGAAAAGTTGATTTTAGTGTAGATGTGTAGGTGCGGACAATTGCAATTTTAATCTTTGTATATAATGACTCCTAAAGAATCACAAGAATTAAAATGTCACCGTAGGAATTAATAGATAAAGGATTTATTAGACCAAGTAACTCACTTTTGAGTTCTTTGATATTTTTTTTCAAGAAGTAAGATGGATCTATTCTATTATGTATTGATTGTAGAGTTCTGAATAGTGTAACAATCAATGATGAATATCCATTACCCAGAATAGGTAATTTGTTTGATTAGCGAAGGCTGCTACTATATTTTTCAAAATTGATCAAGGAAATCAGTATTTTGCAATTGGGGATCCAAAAACCTAAAGATACCGGATATTTACATTAATTGTTAGTGCTACAAACTCTGATATACATAATTAAGAGAACATAGAAAATTAATTATGAATATCAGTTCATCGATCAATTTAAATCACAAAAAAGGTAGAATGTGCTGTAGATGAACATGCTGTTATTGAAAGTAAGATGCAATTTTGGGTTCCTGCTTATTCTGATTTGAGACAGGATGTCTCACATGAAACTCATCATTTATGATATACAATTCACTCATGTAGCATTAAAATATACAAGAATTTGAAGTTGATATTCTGGTAGCTAGGAATGATGAAAGATCTTCCTAAATATGTGTCGAAATGTTAAACTTGTAGTATTGTAAAGGAGCATTATAATTATTTCTTGTACCTAAGTGAAAATGGGAAGAAATTGCGATGGACTTCGTTGGAGGATATCTCAAATCCAGGTAAGGTCACGACAACATTTGGGTAATTATTAACAGGTTGACAAAATCAACTCATTTTCTATTAATTAAGCAGGCAGGCTCGGAAAAATTCATCAGATTGTATGTCAAAGAAATTATTAGGCTGAATGGTATTTTAAAAGTAATTATTTTTGACAGAGATGTAAGTTCACATATAGGTTATGTTAGAGATATAACTTCACTCTCCTATTTTCTAGATATATTATGCTGTCTAGAATCTTTTCGATCTTCAAAAACTAATCTTCAACAACTACAGTGTCAATAACACCTTTAAAGGCAGGTGGCTTGAATGTTTGAAAATCTTCAAATGTCAATCAACTCTTGTACTATATGCTGATCTTAGTTCTTTACTGGTGGAAGATCTTTCAATATCAACCATTTTTTCAACCACTTGTGATGTCAGTTGAATGATGTCTTGTAACTCAGTGACTCTAATTTCTACATTTGTTTTTTTTTATTATTATTCTTTTCATGATATTTTCTACTTGTACTAGCTCTGCAATTGGTCTACAAGACTAGCCCTTACTATTATTTTTTATTCTTCTTCAGGTATATTTATCTTTATTGACACAATTTGTTATTCATGTTATGCATGCATGATATCTTAAGTCGTATGGTTACCCATCCTAAAGCGATCAACCTGTAACTTTGTATAAATCAAATATTTGATCTCATTCTTACTTCTAAATCTAACACGTTTCCATCATTCTTTTTCATCCGACAATCATGCTAGGATTCCACCTTTCTGTCACACCTCAACTGAATATCTTTTTAGGGTCAACCGCGGGAGACAGAGACAGAAAATACAGTCAGACCAAATTTTCTCCATCTCTAATCCTAACTGGCATAATCAGGACCTAGTTTGAGATGAACTAGTCTAATTAAATTGCCAGAAATGTACATAGTAAATTTCATTCGTATTCATGTACTTGGAATTGTGAAAAATATCACCGGTATATGTGTGTATATATATATATATATATATATATATAAAAGAGCAAAACATTTTGTAAGATTATTCATTATCCAGTTCCTCATTTTTCAATTCCTCATTTTATTCCAATAAAGTAAAGTACAAAACCGAGAAAGAGGTCTCACACACACACCCTAAAATCCAAAAAAAGAAAAAGAGAAAAAAGGACTTCTTTCCAAACAAAGAAAAATATATCTCAACACACCCCCAAATACCCCAACAAACTAAAAAACCTACAAATCCAAAAGAACCAATCTATGAAGATCATTAGGTAAGATTTTAGAAATGAAAGGTGCTCGCAGAAAACATCCCAACTTAGCAGCTCAACTGACAACATCATTGCCTTCTCTATATATTTCCTCAGCTTATAACAAGCCACTCAAAACAGATATTCTTACTTTTAATCTTTCCCGTCCATCTGAAGCCAAAGTACTTGTTGAAAGAGACATCACTTCTGCCGCTCCTGAGAAAATTTGGTTGGACACACAACACCATGAATATTGACAAAAGGTAGATATTGAGTCTTTTCCTTCGTATTGTTCGAAATGTCGTATGTTTGACTACTCCAATTATCAATGCCATCATTTGCACCCCCACCTCAGACCAAAAAAGCAGAGCGCTCCTCCAGAGACTGATTCCATCTCCATCTGATCAGCTCCAAGTTATTGACATTATTGATCATCAAAAAAATAACCATGAAGCATTACTATCCTCGCAGACAATATGTCAACCATTCAGTCTCCACATTTTGCTGTAGCTCCCCGTCTTTGGAACCTCCTATCGTGGGGGGATAGAGTTTCTTCAGACTCCACTGGCTCTAGAACTTATCACTGATGTTACAGGTGGAAATACTTCTACTGCTTCATTATCGCCTCATCAGGTCCAACAAGATGTTAATGTTACTCAGGCTTATGGAGATCATGTGCAACAACCTACACCTGTCCGACCATCTTTGGACCAATCAATTGATCAGATGAGTCAATCCTCGGATGAGGAATGACAGGTCTACACATCCAGGAGGAAGAAGACGATTGGAGATCTACGTGAGCTCAGGAATTTGATGGATGATACTTTGATCACTTCGGGTAATGGTACGCATCTTACCAATTTGTTAGCCGACTCCCTTCCGAGAACTAGAGGCAGAGAGAGGATTAAAGTGGGATGTCCCTAGCACTTTTGCGCCCGTTGGTAGCTTTTTGGTTTTTTTATTATTATGTATCTTTGCTTTATTGGGTTTTTGTGTGTGTTGTATTGTATGAGTTGAGTCTTCTTTTAGGCTATCTCATACAACCTATTTGTACCTTTTCCTCTTTAATATTTTGCCCTTGGGGCTTTTTCTAAACACACACACACACACAGTACATATCCCAAATGTCTGTAAAAGCTCCTAAAACTATATTATGCAAAAACTATAGACATCACATCAACTATTCACTCCGTTTCTCCTTTTCTCTTATTAAAATTCAACAACATAGAGAGAGGTACAATTAACTCAACAAATTAATCAAGCTAAAGAAATATTTTTAGATGGAAAAGAAGCTTGCATGATTATATGTAGCTTATGTACATATCATATTCATATAAAATATATTAAAGAAAAGCATGCAATGTAGGGAATCATGACGTCTATATAAAACATGTATTTCATAGACATATCACGATAATCATAAAAATGTCATATGTAATTATATAGATCCTAGCTATTTTCATGTCATGTTATTTGTTCGTCAACCAAACCGAATGCTATATTAACTATTGATAAATGATTGACCCATCCCAATATTACAGTTATCAATAGTCCCCTTGGTACTAATGATTCCTTATATTTCGTCCCCGTCTGATCCTAGCTATTCCCGGAGTTTCGTCTCCATCTGAATACAAGAAGTCAGGATTGCCTTCATTCCCTTTCATCCGTACTTGCAAACATTCATATAGTTTCTGTAACAAATATTTTTGAAATCATAATTCTTGTAACAAACATTCATCATAGGCATTTTATATATCATATGCATGAATGGTAGTAAACAAATACTTGCAAACAATGATTTTATAAATCTATCAGATTCATAGTATAGCAAAATCATAAGTATTGTAAGAGACAATTTAAGTGTGCATTCATACTGTCTATGCAGACATTCATCTACAATATGCGGAAAATTTTAAATGCAAATTGTCAAACATAATCATATGAAAACCTACATAGATTTATTTTTCTTAAGTTACCACATGATTATTTCACTTAATCCTTTAAAATTCATAAAATTCATAATTGAGATCTTAAGAAAATTTGTACTTACCTTAGATCATAAAATTCATAAAATACATAATTGAGAAATGGACTTACCTCTAAAATTTACACAAATATGATTTTCTTGCTTTAACTTACCTCTAAAATGCTTTTCGACATAAATATGCTTCTTCGATACCTTCTTATTATGTTCCCTCTTCTTTGTTTCCCCTTAAGCCTTCCCCAACTCGTGAAATGGACTTACCAAGTGTGTATCTTTCGGTCCGATAGTCCCATGACTATTCCCGTAAAGCTACCACAACAGGGAACACGTGGAATTCCCTAATTCATGGTAAATATCGAAACAAAAATGTAGGGAAAGAAATGAATGTCTCAATTAGTACGAAAGTGGGATTTCTCCCTAAAACTCTCTACAGAGAGTTTCAGCTCTCAAAAATGCTATTCGCCTTACTCTATTCACGCCTTACCATAGGAATAGATCTATGCATGTGAAACAAAAAATAATGAGAGGGAAAATGAGAGGAATACGACATCCACTTAAATCTCCAGTCGTTCGATCGATTAGACCGATGCATATCCAGTTAGGTGTGAGATTGTAGGCTGTGAACAGTGAACTAGATTAAGAATAAGAGATTAGGATTAATTAAGATATTAATTATGTTTATAACTTCAAACTCTTATAACTTTGAATGCATTTATATATCATACATGGTGTAATATATCAAATCGATCGATTTGACGTGTAGAATTTTATAACTTTAGGCCTGCAAGGATCTTGGGTGCAATTGTGGCTTCTATTTTTGTTGTGTTTATGTTTTGTCACTTTATTTTATTTAGTTAGCGACCCCCCTTGACGATATTATGCTTTTGAATCTTACTATTCCAGGATGAGAAACTGTTACTTAACCTCATTGCTGCATTAACGAGAGAAGGTGTGAGCTCCTTTCGCTTCGATTTTGCTGGAAATGGGTAAGTTTCTTGAAGTCATTTTTTTTCCTTGAAGTCATGTTTTTTTTTTCCTTAAATGTTTCTAAAACTTGTTCATGTTATTTTCTTAAAGATCCAACTATGACACAACCTTTTAAAAATTATGATAATTTAATAATCTTGATGAGTTTTTTTTATGGTGATCTGTTTGCACTCACACGTGCTTGCGCACATACAAACAAATGCTCATACATATACATATACATATACATGTATGTAGCTATGTACATGTATGTATGCACCTATATACAAACATGTATGTTTGAATGTACCTATATACATATATTCATGCATGGATATACTTATATACATACATGTATTTATGCCCACACACATTATATTTATAGTTGTATAAAGAGAGAGATATATAAATGTCTTTTCTCTTATTAGGAAGGTGAGCTATTAACCTTGAACACCCATTGAATACCTTTGAAAAAAAAACAATATGGGAAGATTTATGGCTTTTTACTAGTAATAAATAACTAGCATTAAGGATCATCAAGGCTATAAAATGACAGAAACATTAATGCTATCAAATTTGATTAAACTATTTTATTTTCAACTGGCAATGAGAAAAAACATCAAGTTAAAAAGGATGAGAAGGAAATTGGATGGGAAAGAAGTCATCGGATGAGCAAGTGTCAAGCAGATAAATGAGATAAGTTTCTTGGAATTCGCTAAGTTTGACACTTTATCATGACTTCCAGTGGAAGAATAAATACATCCACATAAATTTTTTTTCAACATTTAATTACTTTTGTACTTACCTTAGATCATATTTATAATCACAAAGTAACCTAAGAAAATTTCACCTTCAATTAAACGAAGGTGCTATAGATGCCATGGAAGCCCTATCGTTTTTTTATTTTAATAAGCACATAGAAATTTATTTAGGAGCTTATAGTTATTGTCACAATAAACTTGCAAAGAGTGCTGGCCTGAAATTGTCTTCAGTAAAGAATAAAGTAGCTTTAGGAATTGGAATTGGAACAACTGCTGATCACTTGTTAATGTTGTAATTCTTGAATAGTTTTGGCTATGAAAAATTATTCAAGTGATATTTTCAAATATTTTTGGTAAAGATGTTGGATTTAATGTAGAGATATCAATGAATCATCATCTTGCGTTGTTTTTTCACCACACAAGGTGCCTCTGAAATCTAACGAACATGATTATCATGATTTTATCTTTAATAATAGCTTTTGACACATTATATGGCCTCCTTGAAATTGTGTAGACTATATGACGCGGGGCGTCTAGCGCCTTGACGCAACATTTGTTGTGCCCATTACTTTGGACTGGTTTTGTCCAGGAGGAGGAAAGATTGACCAGTCCTTTTAAGCATGGCTTCCCTCCTATTCAGAGTGGGGTTCACTCCTTAGTTACCCTAGCCTTATAAGTATGCGGTTTTCGTATTTTAGGGTGGTAATTTTGTTGTCTTTGTTGGGACAACCATCGACATCTCTATTTTTCTAGTTTAGGGCTATATCCAAGAGCGAGTGGTGCTTCAGCTTTATTTTATTTCGAGGTGATGAATATCCCCAACTTTCCGTCCCTCTAAATGCATCCCTTTGCTACTGCCATCTCCTTTCCTCGTTGCAGGGACCCCCAGACAACACTCTAGTTGCTCTTCTGCAATTTTAGCTGTAAGTCACCACTCTTTACACCTATTTCTCCCACGATCAACCACCCTTCCTCCTTCCTGTGAGCCTAGCAACCAGCCAACCTACTTCACCTCCAATCCTCCATCCGCAAGCCTTCCCCACCTCCTGTTG
>NEWO01000156.1:776256-788470 GCA_003013225.1 Phalaenopsis aphrodite | reverse complement strand
ATAATTCAACCATGATATTGGTGATTATGAGGGTTTCATTGATAAGTAGAACTAAATTTGTCCATGGTAATTGATGATGATAAAATGAATATCCTTAGACTATTGAACTATTCATTTCTGTCCAATATTACTTTAGTGTCCAATTTAATGCTCTGCTTACCGAATCATAATATTATATGGGTCTCTTGCTTCAACTTTTTTGAATGTTATGATTCACAAGTCTATTTTTTAGGGTATTATTGACCTTTGAAATTGAGAAATGCCTTTGTGATCCTCTAATGTGACAGATACTCTATAGTATTGGGTGATTTGGTGAATTTTTATAAGAGTGCTAAGGTTCCACTAGAAATGGTGATTGAGTCGAGGAATAGTGGTGAGAGTCGATGACCTTATATAGTGATGAGAGAGCTAATGAACAGTGTCAACACTACTATCGATCGATCCTCTATAATGGCAAGAGTGTCGGGGAATAATGGCAAAACGGTCTACAAAAAGGGAGATAAATCTCTTAGTAAAAACAAAATAGAACATTATATGTAGCGATCCTTTGCAATAAGCAAGATCATTGATCCTTAAAATATGTGTTCTAAAAGTTCAAAAAATTTCATGATAAATATTGTTATAATGTTACCATTGTTTATAGCTTCAAGCAATTTGGGGCAAAAGTGGTCCCCTCCTAAGTTACATAATTTAAAATTAATGAGATTAATTTTGAAAGTAAAAAAAAAAAAAATTATAATTTTCTTTTTGCAATGCCATTGCATGGTGAAACTTCAAGATCAAATGAAGATGGATAAAAAATTTATATTGAGTTAACACATGCCTGATGAACCTTAATTAACTTTTAATTTCTTTTAGCCTAAGCAGAGGTTAAAATATTTATTTACAATCTCTAAGCAAACTTCTTGGCCTCAAATAAAAATCAGCATAAATTTGTATTTTATGGCACTGGACAATTCTAATATGATATTAAATTAAAGAATTCTTAAAAATTTTTTTTTGGGGTTGAAATTCGCATTAATTGACGTGCCCAAAACTTTTCTATTCATATACTATTGATTGTGATTGGAAAAGAAAAAAAATGCAAACTCCAATGGTGATAACACATATACATGCAAGAAACGTGAACAATATCCCATCACCTTCTTACTAAATAAAATTATAAAAATAATTAAATATAATGCATATAACCATGTTATCTCTCTTCTATCTCAATCTCTAGCAGGTGTCTTAGACGTCGCTGCCTTCTACATGCAACTTTAATGCATGCCTTTATTGTGCGTTTCTTGCCACCCATTGAATTTGAAGTTTTGAGACATGCCATTTTGTTTCCTTTTATTCACATTTCCTTCTTGTAGCCTCAAAAGTATTTGGATGTTTCCTTTCCCATTCATATCGTCCACCACTATGTCATCAAAGGCCAAAAATGATTGCATGTCATTGATACCAGAGTTAATCCAAAACACAAGAAATAGAAATATTATTGCTGAATTCAAATAGAGTTACAATGAGGAGTCATCACAAAATAGGAATTAGAAGATAGCTGACATAAAAAGGACACACTAGGGTGAGGGCGAAGGGGGTGAGCGGTTGCAGGACAATAGGTAAGATGGCGACCTAGGGCTGTGGCAGCAATAAGATGACTGTGGAGGGAGTTTTGTACAGGTAGGGTGCTGGAGGGCTGTTGTAGCAAGGTGGAGTGTTGTAAAGGCTGTCGGTAGCTGGTTGGATTGTAGGATAGGCTGGCGGTAACAGGTTAGGAGAGGTTGTTCGCAGTAGGTCGGACCACTGAAGAGGTTATCGCATTCTAACATACACTGCTCAACTACCTCATTCCTTTGTGCTTTAGTATTAATTCGATATGCAAACTTTTGGACATGCGTGCGAAATATGAGGCAACTTGAATTAACATTCCATATTTGTGTCTCTTGGAGATGCTTATATCAATAACTGTTATAGATATCTCTTTTTGCACGAGCATACCATCTCAATTGAAGATATTTATCAGATATCTTCGTTATATTTTCTAGGCTGAGAACTCGTATAGATTGGGCATATAACCCTATCATTTCAACCTTTTTGCAGCTGTACTTAATCTCAGAATTGGACTTGTCAAATTTAACAACACAATCACATAATAAAACCACAAAACAACTCCAATAACTTCCCATAACACTGCAGTAACATTGGAGAGCAATGCAAATAACACCATATTTTTTGATGCGGAACTGCAGAGTTATTGGAGGCATTCTCAGCTTGGTTTTATTGGGATAGTATTTAGGCGATATTGGGGAGTTGTTGAAGTTGTTTTACATTGTTATTGAAGTGGAAACCTCGAAGTTATTGGAGACATTCTCGTTACAGTGTTATTGTGGTGTTATTTCAGTATTATTTCGTTATTATTGGATTGTTACTGGTGTGATATCTAACATGTAGTGAAAGTAATTCAAGCATCTCAATCCTATCACTCTTTCTAGAGTAATAGCTTCTAAATGGAGTCAGCAAAGTCATTGGGATCCCTTTTCATGCACTCATTACATATTCTTGAAGTTGATTCAGTTTAAATCTCTCAATTTTAGCATTTTCGGCTTTATTGGATTGTTATTGGGGTTGTATCTAACATTTAGTGAAAGAAATTCAATCATATCAGTCTTATCACTCTTTATCTAGTAATAGCTTCTAATTGGAGTCAGCTAACTCGTCGGGATCTGTTCTCATGTACTCGTAACATATTCTTGAAGTTGTTGATTCAGTTCAAATCTTTCAATTTCGGTATTATGGGTTGTTATTGTGGTGGTATCTAATATCTAATCAAAGAAATTTAATCATATCAATTTTATCACTCTTTATCCAGTAATAGTCTTTTAATGGAGCAACTAACACATTGGGATCCATTCTCATGTACTCATAACATCATATTATAGTGTTATTTCAACAATATTGTGGTGTTATTTGAGTTGGTTTGCGGGACTATTGATGCAGACTGTGGAGGTATTAGAGACGTTCTCTGCGGGTGTTGTTAGGGTGTTATTTCGGTGTTAGTGGGGTGTTATTAGTGTTTTATAGCAGGGTTGTTGTTGCGGACCGCGAAGTTATTGGAGCCTACTGCTTGGTGTTATTAGTTTATTATTTCAACATTATTAGGATGTTATTCCAACGTTATTGGGGAGTTATTGGGGTTGGTTTGAGTAGTGTTTATTGACGCGAACCACACAATTACTGAAGACGCTCCGCTCGGAGTTATTAGGGTGTTAATTTGACATTATTTGAGTATTATTAGAGTCGGTTTGCATGGTTATTAATGCGGAACTGCGGAGTTATTGGAGATGTTCTCCGCTCAGTGTTATTGGGGTGTTATTTCAGCATTATTTTGACGTTATTGGAGTTGGTTTGCGTGGTTATTGAAGCGAACCACAGAGTTGTTGTAGACATTATCCTCTCTGTTATTGGAGTGTTATTTCGGCATTATTGGAGTTGATTTGCATGGTTATTGATGCAGACTGTGGTGCTACTGCAGACGCTCTGCTCTGAGTTATTCTAAGTGTTATTTTGGGGTTATTAGAGTTGGTTTGTTGGCTTTTTGATGCAGAACCACGTAGTTATTAGAGATGTTCTCCGCTCGGCATTATTGGGTATTATTTCGATGTTATTGGGGAGTTATTGGAGTTGGTTTGCGGGGTTATTAACGCGGCACCGTGGAGTTATTGAAGACGCTCTCCGCTTGGTGTTATTGGGGTGTTATTTTAGTGTTAGTGGGGTGTTATTGGGGTGGTATTTAACATCAATCCTATCACTCTTTATCCAGAAATAACTATGTTATTAGTCAATTTGTATTTATCGAAGATGTAGTTGATCTTTGCCCATTCATATTAATGATGCTACACAATGCTAAACTATTTGATTCGTGCAATTATGCAAATCTGAGGTAAAACAAATACAATTAAACAATTTTGAAAAACCGAATGTAAACAAATCATAGTAGTGTATAAGTGATGTCTGTAATATTGTTAGTTTTAATATACTTTTTTTAATGCACATTTCCGTTAAGAGAATAATGTATCTGAATATATTCTGTTGAGTTATGTCTCACGTATGGAATCCATCATCAGGTTGTTATATGACTCTGTAGGTTGTGGTGTAAACCAATTTTGCAGTGTTGGAATAATCGTGAGTAAATGTTTATGAACGTGTAACAACAAAAGTAAAAGGAAAACAGAAAAATAATAATAACGTAATGATGTTCATTTTCCTTTATATACCCATCTGTGTGTGAAAATCAGACATTGAACACAGGTTTGGATCACATGGCACTGATCCTGCTTTTTGGCTAGATGAAGCTTCTTTTTTCCTTTTTGTGTACCATGGTTAGTGTTAGAGAAACTTATTGTTACCTAAAAAATAAAACTCACGTCGGAATAGAAAGAATATACATTTTGCTCTCTTGTTCTTCTCCCAACACCCTTTTAACCTGAAATTAAATATTCCCTTCTGGCGCATCTTCACTGGGTCATTCAAGTTGGATTCATTATTCACTGGCTTTTTATTCTTTCTTGATTGCTGTTTAGTCTGAGATCCTCTGCCACATATTATGTCATCAACATCTAGTGATAATTTTTTTGAATATTCCAACATGCACTGCTCAACTATTTCATTCCTTTGCGCTTTAGTACAATTTGATATGCAAACGTTTGAATGTGTGCGAAATATGTGACCACTTGAATTAGCATTACACATTTGTGTCTCTTGGAGATGTTTATATCCATAACTATTATAGATATCCCTTTTTGCATGAGCAAACCTTCTCAATAGAAGATATTTATCGGATATCTTTTTTACATGTTTAAATTTAAGAACTTGAATAGAATCAACACATAATAGCTCCATCATTTCAATTTTTTTGCAGCTGCACTTATTTTCAGAACTGGACTTGTCAAAATTAACAACCCAAGATTTGTTTGTCAAGTGATCATTCAAATTTTTAATTAAATATTTTGAATCACAGTTTATAGAGAAATCTAATTCAAGACCATATGATCCGTGTAAAAACTCTTCCTTAAACATTGAGTATAGCTTCCTAGAATAAAATGGAGCTTCCTGCCTCAATATTGGGCTGTTTTGGTGACAGGAGTAACTACAGACTGATCATACTTGAAATTCTCGTCCTTCTCATTCCTCCATGTTCTCATGACATTTTTAAGACTCAAAAAACAATCGGTAAAATAACTTGTTGGCTTTGAGACGCCATGACAAATATTATTGGACTCACTTTTCCATGTCGATATAATTCTCATTCCAAAAATTTATTTATTAAACGATGTTGATCACTTATGCCTAATATTGTACAAATCATCTGGTCAAACGTTGTCGCATAGATTTCCTTTCTCAATTATGACAACCCAGATATGTTCAAACTCTTTTTCAGAGGCGCATTTGCTCATGCCTTTATAGAAAAGATCTCTTATTGCCTTATTACCCACCTCACAGTGAACCTTCGAAGGAAATTTCTATTTCTTTTGCAGAATATCCTCTATGGCTTTTTCTATTTCTTGATTTTGATCAGTGTAGATAGTTATTGAATGCTTGTTATTCATGATAAGGATAAATGTTTTAAATAACTATTTAAATGAATCAATCGTCTCATCTGATAAGACTCCAACTTTGAAGAAAACATTTTGCTAATGGAGGTTCACGTCAACAAAAGGAGCGTAACATAAATTATATTTATTGAGTCTATAATTTGTCTAAGAAATAATGACATCCCAAAACAGTCATAATGAAGCCTGGCCGTGCCTTCACTTCAAAAAAAACTCATCACCCTACCACTCGTCAATTTGAAAGTTCCACGCAAACATACTATTCTCGACCTGTCTCTCTGTGAACAATTGTAATAGAGAATTAGCGTCGCCATTTTCAATTCTAGATCTTCTCTCTCTTTGAATAAAATTGAAGGCATATTGCTTCGTATATTCAAGATTCTCTATTCCCCTAACTTCTATAGTAAGAAAGTTAAATGCATCTGTGGCTCTTATCCCTAATTCTGACATCGATCTGAGCACATCTGAATTGATTTCGTTTATCTTTCTATTGGAACTCATAAGATACTTATCATCAGGGTTCGCTAAGGAGTGGTCATGAGTTTATATAAATTTTTTAACTTTTCAGTTGCCTTGAACATTAACTGCATATCGAATCTTCGCTGAACCACCAGTCCTTGTGTCAGCTTTTCTGTACTTGATAGTCTCAGTGAACTTCAGTTTTTTCTTAAAACCTGTTTTACCTTATATGAAGTTTTTTTGTCTTAATATTTCTCGAGTTCGGCAAAAAATTAGTGTGGTCCTTACGAGCAGTGAATCCAATATGATGAGCATAAGCACAATATATTTCATATATTTCTTTTTCATTGTGAACAACGTTTCGAAGAAATTTGCCTGCAATTGTCTCAGCACAAATATCACCAGTCTCGCCAAACTGCACAAAAGAAAATGCTAATATGATCATTTTCAAAATAATTCCATGTTATCTTTATTTGTAAGGTAAATCTCCTCCATAATACCACAAAATACCTCAAAAATATTTCCAACCTTAGTTGTTTTTTTGCATGATAAATCTCTACCATTTCAAACATACACCTCAATAACACCGCCAAATACTACAATAACACCAAAATAAAACACCTCATAATACCCTCGTAAAAATAAAAACACAACTAAACTCACCTCCCTTTCCAAGTTTATTTCATTATTTGTATGATAAATCTCCTCTATTTCAAATATATAATTTAATAACACAACAACATACCTCAATAATACCACAACATACCTTAATAACACCCCAAAATACCTCAATAACACTACAAAATGCCACAGTAACACCAAAACATAATACCTCCAAAACATCTCAAAACCCACTCAAAAAATACTAAAACAGATAAACTCAACTCCAATTTCAACTCATGTATTTCTTTATTTATAGGGTAAATCTCAATTTCAAACATATTGTCAATATTTTAAGAATCCATCGTCAATGTTTCACCTGCCGGCGGCGTGATAGAGGAGCTGAGAAGATCGCTCTCCGGAACCCTAAACCCCAGCTGCCCCCATTCGAAAACTGTCTGCCGAAAGTCCACCGAGAATGATGATATGCGCACTCGGTGGTCCTTTTGACGCAATGATTCTGACAGTCGAGTCAGTTTGAAAGTTTAGTTTTTCGCAGCATCGTGTTGGTTCGGGCTGGGTCAAAACTAAAAGTGATTTTTTATTTTTTTAAATGTGGGCTCGGTCAGATACATGTGGCTTAATGTTATTGGAGTTCGGATGTGTGTCCTGATTTCGTATGGAAATTTTTTTCCTGGGGAAGGGCCTTGCGATAACAAGAAGTTTCATCCGATCAGAAAGAAGAGGAGTTCACAACACTATGCAAGGGAGGCTCGACAGGTTGGATCAGTGCAAGGCAGGTTGCGTGAACAGGGAAAAGCGTCGAGATCGACAGTGAGGAGCATTGAGCGGGGAGAATTGATCGTAGGGAGGAATCATGGCTTCGATAGAGGCGATAGGAAGGGACATTTGGCTCTGACAGAAATGATCGCACAATTAGGAAGGGTAAGGAGGGAATCATGCGAAGGTTAGAGACGTCATTGTGCGAGAGAAAGAGGGGTTCGACAACAGTGAATTTGCGTTGGAGAAATTCAGCGTAGGGAGGAACGACATTGTGCAAGGAGTGAAGAATCAAACAAAAAAACTTGATTGTTCTGTGTTGCTCGAGAGAAAGAATAGGAACAATAGACCCAAAAAGGACTGTTTTTTCTAAACAAGAAGGAGAAGACAGTGAAACAAGTGTAAAATTGTGTGTGGTGAAGTGAAGCAGTGAGGATTGTGATAGAACGAAGAAGTCCTTTGGTGCAGGGGTCCGGGACTTGGTGCGATTTTGAATGAACAAAACCAAAGGGAGCGAGGTACGATAGACTGTGAATGAAAAGGGGAAACAGTTTGGTCCGTGCTTGTAACTGAGCCAGAGCGGGGGAACGGTTATTTACTTAACGTGAGTTTCTTTGGTGCGAGTAATCAATTAAATTTATTATATAATTTTAGTTAATTTTCTTTTCTTTTTTCTTTTCTATCTGACAGTCAACAACTACATATCTAGGTTGATAAAAATAAATTTAGTTAAGGCGTTGTCATGCTTCATTGTACCTAATACGAGCAAAGTGGGCATAATCACATGTTATGTGGATTATGAAGCTATAGTGGAAAGATTCAATGAGAAGGTTTTTTGTGATTTCTATTTGTAACTTTATTTTCAATGTTCTTTGACACCATGTCATTCTAGAGGACCGTCTATTCTATCATAATTGCTCACTTGCTTTTTCTTTATTTTAGATGATCATCGAATCACGTGTCTCTATTTGTTGTATCATTTGATTTAATCTCTAGTGGGCATTTTTTTGTTGAAAGGGCTGATAATGCCCTAGACAATGACTCTCTTGGCCTACTTTTATCTATTCAAAATAGTTGAGATGACAGAAGGATAAGAAAAAAATAAGTTTTGATGGGTTAAGAGATTAATTTTAATTCTAAAAAATTTGAAGCTTAAATGGGTGCATTTAGGTATTTTAATGATTACTTTGGCCACTTATTCGTTCACCATCAAGTAGGATGGGACATACATCATTTAACTAGTGTTAGCATTGATTCATGTATCATCATTCTTATTAGGTTTGAATAATTAAGTTAAAACTAAATGTGTGATGAATGATCGTCCATAATAGAGAATAATTATTTATCCACTCTCTTCCTCTCGTACACACCCAAAATGCATCCTCTACATATCATGATTGATACTTATGTGAAAATAGATATGTATGATAAATTGGTGACATTAATATGTCATACACACAACTTGGATTTAAAAAAACATGGACTTGATATAATTATAAAAAATATGATAGGACATATCAAAAACATGATATTTGTTATGTAAATTAATAATTAACATACATTAAGAAATCATCGTGCTTGTAGGACTCAAATATGTTTGTGGTAATATTAGAACTCTATTATGAGATGAATTGTAAGAGAAGTGAGAAAAAAAAAAAAGGTCCAGCACTTGTAGAAAAGCTCAGAAGAATTTTATTCATCATAGCTCAAAATTGAAGTATTATAGACGACTTGTTCTTTAATTTCTCTTTTAACCTCTTATTTATACGGTTTTGGGTAAAAATGTTATAAAAAAGTGATAGATGATCTAGAATTATTTTTAGGAAAGAAAATGTGATGATGATTAACATTTTTGCATGTTTCTCATGTTTATATTTATAAAAAGAAAATAGAACATAAATTTAAAATTTTTAAAAGAAGGGTTTCCTAATTTATAATAGTGTCTCCAAATGATGTTAGTGGTGAAATAAGTAAATGAATATGATAGTTGATCTCAGTTTTCAAGAAGGTATAACCTATCCCTTTTCTAGCTTGCCCAACATCTTTCCCATAGTGAGATCCTAAATATTATAATAATTTGTAATAACGATAACTGTCATATAATATTTTACAATTGGAGTTCTCCTTGGGTCAATTTTTCACTATTAATCATGATTGAGTTCTTTGAAGGGAAGTCAAAGAACTCAAACATAGTGAATGGATGGTGAACTTGACAAGAGGGATAAAGTTGGTCGTGGAAATCCTAATCTGGAGAATAACAACAAAGCCTGGAAGGAACACATTAACCTTCCTTTGATATCATATAGAAAATAAAATAATAGAAAAGGCTCTTATAAATCTTTTTATCTTTTTTTTTTTCAAGAGGGACGTTGGCCGTTTTAATTTTAAAACTTTAAAACCTTGGTTTTATGATTTTTTTTTAAAAAGAGACGAGTTTTATAAATATGAAAAAAGTTTTGATGTAAATTTAATTTTTGAAAGTAACATTTTAATTTAAAATAGATAAGACCAAACGAGTCTCATATTTTGGATAGTTTGGGTGACTAAGCACGATACCACAAATAATACACTTATCCCGAAGAATAAACATATCATTTGTAGTAGGCCCAATCACCTAAATTAAAGAATTTGTGACATCTGTTTGATCTGCGAAATATTTTATTTGAGACCAACAAGTTCCTCTACCTAATATAAGGATTAGATAGAGTTTATTTTACCCGAGTTCCAAGTTTCCTATACAAACAAGCCTCTATAGTTAATTATATCTTAAATGACCGGGATCATTTAAGAAAACTCTCGATTAAAATCAGTGGTTTTTCTTTCAAGATTTCAAAGTTTAGGTTTCCAAAATTGGACATGAGAAAATCAAATGGGAGTGACTCAAAATAGGAACAATTATTTGAAAGAATCCAAATGAATAAAGAGTAGGGGATATCACAGATCTAGGGGAAACCTCAGTGACTTCCCAACTATTCTATTGTTTGGGCTTATATCTTTGAAATAATGTTATTTAATGTTTAATCCTGTAATTTATTTAGAATTTATGGACTTATATTCGCACGATATTTGATTGTACAAATAACCTAAAAAGATAGAAGGATTTACACCGTACCGTACAGTAACCTCATAATCCTACAGTGTTAAGACTTATAATTGCACAACAAGTTTATGCAAAAACCTAAAAGTGATATGTGAGGGTTTACGTTGTGCTGAGCAAACCACCTCAAAATTCTACGAGTTGTTTAAACTAAAGAAAATGATCATTGATGTGAATGTGTTTTGATGTCGCAAATCCATCTTGAAGTGACTCCTCCGTATGTCCTCGTCATGCTTTCCACGGTGTTCGATCCAAGTTCTTCGTCGTAGCAACTTCAGGTTTCTTATTAATCCTATGTAATCACTATGTTTTTCTATCCTAAGGCATAGTGTGTATCAAAGTAATAAAACATACGGTATAGAAGAAGAGAATAATATAACATGCTAGGAGAACATTATAACATGCTGTGAAATAAAATGTTGTAATGTAAATCAAACTTGTATCTTTGGGAGACCTACTGCTCCTTTAAACTAGCTATTATTCACTGTATAAATCAAAGAAAACATTGTCTGGAAAACTCGAGAAAATCGACGAATAATCAACGACGTAAAACTCGAGAAAATTGACAAGTAACAATTCAAATAAAACTATCAAAATCTCGGAAAATTCTGGAGAAAAGACCACGAGTACTTTGTCCAAAAATTTCGATAAAACATACAAAAAATCCGAAAAGAGGGGAACACAAACACTTGGGTCGGGGCTAGGCTCAAATATATATATTTGTACTCGAGGGACGTCGAAGACTACTATAGGTCACCCGGATGTATAAAACCCGCCACTCCACTATAAGGATGTCCTACTGAACATAACGTAGGAGAGTACTCTTTAGCCCAGTATCAGTAATCAACAAGTGGACAACCAAGTTGTAACTCATTTAAAATTTAAATTTTAGCATGCACATATTTCAAGCAAACAAAAGGAAAATTATATTAATTTTGTAGTGAAAATATTTTTTATAAATATTGTATTTGTTATTATCAGTTTGTTTTATCAATTTTTTGAAAAAGGAACAGTTGTCCACGAGTCGATCACGTCATCGGACGTAGGATCGTCAACAACCTAAGAAGATACGGGTTTCCCGCTACTCTTATGTCGGTGAATGTACTTTAATTCTACAGTTCATCAGGTCCCATAATTGAGTCCTGATGTTGTAGGTTCAGATATCATTCTGCTCTATTACCGGCGCGCCTTTGTCATCATCGCCCTAAGCCCAAAATAAAACTGACCTACTTGCCACCTTGCTTGATTGTTTCATATATAGCAAAAAATTATATATGAGCACTTATGTATTAGACATAAACACAGAAAACTGAACCAAGAAACAATGAAAAAATAAAAATAAAAATGGGGATGAGGAAGGAGGAAATGATCCACCCAAAAGATCGAAAGGATAAAGAGTGGAGCAACCCTAAAACTGTTAAAAAAAGATCTGAAAAAAAGAGCCCAAGATCTTGAATCAATCCAAAAAAGAATATCATTTTCTCAAATTTTATAATTGGATCAACCCAAGAAGGGTATCCTTTCCAAATGACAATTTTATGAATTTTCAAACCTTTCATGAATCGAATTTATATCAACTTTATGATTTCCAAAAATGAAGTTGTAAGAGCCCTTCATATTTCACAAATCAGATAAAGAATAATAATCCAAGGACATCAAACTTCTAACTTCCAAAAATTATTCC
>NEWO01000156.1:762261-775424 GCA_003013225.1 Phalaenopsis aphrodite | reverse complement strand
CAGACCGAAACCATTTTTATCAAGTAAGATATAGTAATGAATCGATCAGCTTATCCCAAACATTCTCATATAGAAGTATATATTGAAATCATGAATTTTGGGATGACAAACTTGATTACCAATAAAAATCTTAAAAAGGGAGCATTATATCTAGAGTTTCCAACCCAACCGAACCCAACACAAAGGGATAAGCAGCATAAACAGGTGTTCTTGTGTAAGGGCAAATAACAGAGAATCAATGAACCAAGGCATCGAAGCTCACGACTGGGGATAGCCAAGGGAAATCACCATACCATATTTAACATGAAAGAACCACGGGAGAGAGCTCACGACCAGGAACAGTAACAGGAAAGTCACCAACCCACAGAGAAGCTCACAACCGAAAGGATCAAGGCCTTGAAAAGTAATACATTGGTCCAAAGCAAGTCATATATTGGGCTAGAAACAACACCTGACCAAGCCAACACAAGACACAAATCGAGCCCAACACATGGTAAAACTAAAACATTTCAAAGCAAAATCAAGCCCAGTAAAAAGAACAAAACAGGGAGCCATAGAGAGTAAACCGAGCCCAGCAGGAAAGGGCATACTGAAATAGAATTCTAGCCAAAATCGAGTTCACCAAAGGGGCCAAAATCGAGTTCACCAAAGGGGCCAAAAACAAAGAAAATTTTCATACATAATTCCCACTTCTCATGGGCCAAAACCGAACTCAACACATGGGCAAACAGAACCCTATATAGGGACAAATCAGAAGCAAAAATTTCAGCAAGGATCCAACCCCAACGAGTCAAAACCGAGCCGTTCAAATGGGCCAAAACAGAGAATATTTCCAGCAAGAATCCAACTCCAAAGATCCAAAACCGTACCCCAACAAATGGATTAAAACAACTAAAAAAATATTTGCCCTTGAAGCCTCATATTTCAAAGTATTGTGCCAGCATATGCTTCAACATAAAAATGGATTCCAGCATAGATTCTAGATGAGCAAGCATCAATCCAAAATTCATATTCATGACTTTTTATGCATCTTAAGCAGGAAAGAAACATAAGCCATCTTTTTCCCTAAACAAATCATCATTCATTTATCGGTAAATTGCTTCAACAAGGAAAGAAATAAAGCCACAATTTTCAGCATATAGGCATAGAAATAATAGAAATGTAAGAAGAAGATTTGCATGTGAGAATGAACCTAAACATGTTTTTCATATATCTTGAGCAGAAAAAGAAAAGAAGACGGCCATATCATGCTCTATTTTGATGTTCCCAAGGTCTATTCCATGCTTAAATTTCAGAACAAGCCCAAATCTTGCTTCCACATACTTTAGAAGGGAAAATAAACATTTTTGGATGCCNTCGAGCCCAACACATGGTAAAACTAAAACATTTCAAAGCAAAATCAAGCCCAGTAAAAAGAACAAAACAGGGAGCCATAGAGAGTAAACCGAGCCTAGCAGGAAAGGGCAAACTGAAATAGAATTCTAGCCAAAATCAAGTTCACCAAAGGGGCCAAAAACAAAGAAAATTTTCATACATAATTCCCACTTCTCATGGGCCAAAACCGAACTCAACACATGGGCAAACAGAGCCCTATATAGGGACAACTCAGAAGCAAAAGTTTCAGCAAGGATCTAACCCCAACGAGCCAAAACCGAGCCCTTCAAATGGGCCAAAACAGAGAATATTTCCAGCAAGGATCCAACTCCAAAGATTCAAAACCGTACCCCAACAAATGGGTTAAAAGAACTAAAAAAATATTTTCCCTTGAAGCCTCATATTTCAAAGTATTGTGCCAGCATATGCTTCAACATAAAAATGAATTTCAGCATAGATTCTAGATGAGCAAGCATCAATCCAAAATTCATATTCATGACTTTTTATGCATCTTAAGCAGGAAAGAAACATAAACCATCTTTTTCCCTAAACAAATCATCATTCTTTTATCAGTAAATTTCTTCAACAAGAAAAGAAAGAAAGCCACAATTTCCAGCATATAGGCATAGAAATAATAGAAATGTAAGAAGAAGATTTGCATGTGAGAATGAACCTAAACATGCTTTCCATATATCTTGAGCAGAAAAAGAAAAGAAGACAGCCATATGCTCTATTTTAATGTTCCCAAGGTCTATTCCATGCTTAAATTTCAGAACAAGCCCAAATCTTGCTTCCACATACTTTAGAAGGGAAAATAAACATTTTTGGATGCCATCCTAAACAGTACAGAATAAAGGTGAGAAGAAGAATACATTTTTATGAAGATTTAAAGCAAAATTATAAGACAAATTCAAGAAAACCACTCCAACAAAAATCCTCCTTTCAAAGACTTCAAGAAACAACAACCAACAAATTTTTCACTCCCCGTGCACGAGATTCCAACTTGGAGAAGATTTCGGTAAAGTTGCCCTTCCTAGAAGTTTCAAAAAACAACAACCCACGAATGCCCCACACTCTTAGTGCACGAACTCGAGAAGGAGAAAGGTCGACCAGCTCGGCCCTTGCCATTGGAGAGCCGAAGAGGTCGAGCGGCCACGCGAGGAAGAAGAAGAGTCGAGAGAGAGGGAGATTACCACATGGATCGGCCATGGAATCGAGGGCACGAAGAGGGACAAGCCGAACGGCTGATCGAGCCGCGAGATGGGTCAAATGAGGAGCTAAATATGCTGGTTGAGAGTTTAGGGTTATAATTAAGATTATAAATAATGATATGTATATAAAAATATTTAATATTTCAAAAATAAAATTCGATCAGTACTTTTTTATTCGTGCGTCAGATTGTAAAAAATTGAATTTCCTTTTTAGGTAACTTCGACTTTCCAGACGTGCTGACGCTGTCCGTTTCGACACTGGAGGTCATTTTGACAAATTTATCGATTTGTGTGCAATTTTGCTCGTGTCGAAAATATGACAATATGGGTGTCATTTCCTACTAAAATTGGTGTCCTTTCCTACTAAAATTGGTGTCCCGGACGCGTTGACGCAGTCCATTTTGTCGTCGGAGATCGTCCGAAGAACGCATTTTCACCCATCCTTAAGCTCAATTTAAGTCTGATTTTATGCGACTTAGTCAATTTCGTGCATCTGGTGTGCATGTGTGTTGATAAAGTTATGAAGTGGTTTTCATAGGGCTTGAGATCCTATTAGGAACTTCTCCTTGAGCCTCCACATGATAGTCCTTTACCACTCGACCATAGAACGATGGTTTGAGACCACTCGACGAGACATCACAAGTGAAATAGGAGATGGTGAAATTTCTAAAAAGGGTGGGTCCCAATTCTAGTTTTCTAAGATGGTCAATAAGAACTCCTAGAACTAGTTCCTAGAATTCTGAGGAAAAGAGTAATGACCTCAAAATGAGGTCAACAAGGGAATGTATATATACAATTTTAAGTGGCTTTATAAAATATGAATAAATCGGAAAATGAGAGAAAATAATAGAGGCCAATAATCCTAAAGGAAAACACACGGGTTGCAATCCAATATTCGTATAAAAACAAATTCAACAGTGCAAAGCTTTGATTTGTGTCTTAAGCTTTTTTTTATGATTGGAATAACACACGGATTGCAATCCAATGGTCATAGATAAATCAAATAGTACAAAGCCTAAATCTGTGCGCCTTAAGTTCTTTGATTGAAGTAACAGTATATTAATAGAAAGTATGACTTTTTCTTTGCCCTTTGAATATAGGTCGACTCTTATCATCATTTAAGACTCGCTACAAGTTTCTTCTTGTTGGGGCATCTCTCTAGAGACTTGACCTGGAGGGCCCAACTACATTATACTTTTCCACATTAATATGATTATTGGTAAGTTTTAGCATCTTGATTGATATTTTTGGTTTGAGTGCATATTTAAATGGTCTTTCTCATTGGTCTTGGGCGAGGGCGTCTTGGGCGAGGGAGCCGTTTCAAGGTCTTTGACTTCTAACATCTCACTAGAACCTCACTATGAGGTTCCCAAGGGTCTTATTTTACTAACGTCTCATTTTTAGGAGAGCCTGCAAGTTCTTCATGGTTCTCCAAGTGCTGGTTAATTGGGTGATAAATTTCCTTTTGAATTTTGTGAGGAGGTGATAACTTCCAATAAAATGCGAAAGAAATATTTGAGGGGCAATTGTTTGAAACTAGTAGAAAAAACAAATTACACTGCTTAGCATCATTTCCTCAAGCAGTGAGATAGATTACTTAAAGTATGCCACATGTTTAGCTGGATCGTTTTTACCAATATGTGGCTCTGATTGGGGGATCTTGAGTTTCACTAGTGACTTGGTTTCTATGATCTCCTTGCAAATAGTGTTTGTTTGTTGGGGCCTCTTTTCAGCTCATTTTGATCGGTGAGTCAATTCCACATCACTAATTGGATATTAAATTTCATTCACAACTAGCGTAGAAGTTAGTGCACTGATGCTTGAGGTGATATCTTCCCATGATGGAATTTGGGGAGCCTTTCAGTGTCTCCTCCTTTTTTGGATGTGCAAAAAGCATGCTCTGGAATTTCTTGGACCATCCAAGTGATCATTTCCTCCATCTCGGCAAGTGGACTGTTGGTCACAAATTCCTCTCTCTTTTGTCTGAGATGCTTTTGTGTCGAGGTGATCGGCTTCCCGTGGTGTTTGAATTCTAATTTTATCATCAATTTACATTTCCATTACCTGAAAAGATGTTGGATTAAAATCCACCCATGATGATGTGAGAACCCTGCTTGCAGAATTCGTCAGCTTTCAATGAGATCGAGGATAAGAGAGATGAGAGAGAGGAGAAAATAGGTCTAGCGCAAGTATAAAAAGTCAATAGAATTTTATTCACCACAATCTAAAAGTCAGTGTGCTATAGATGACTTGTCCTAAATGCCCGTTTTGACTCTCTATTATGGTTTTATTAGCGCTACAAGTGAAGTTGCACAAGGTGAATTAATAAATAAATACATAATTGTTTTTTTACTGACATGTTGACACAATAATCAAACCCTGGATAGTTCACATGGTTGATTGTCTTCTCGGGTGCCGAGATGGCTGCTATGACTGAGTTAATGCGTTCATTGATATAATAGGTGAGATCACTAGTCTGAATTGATGCTGTTGGGCTTCTTCCAGAACTTCAGGGTGAGTGCTTTGTCTTGGGGTAGTTCCTCTGGGCTGGATGAGCTCTTTTGAGCTAGTTCCTTTGATCTAAGTGAAAGCCTTTGAATTAATCAAATGCTTCCTTGGATTAAGCAAAATGTTGATTCACTTGGGCCAGTCTTTCTTGGACCATAATGGTGGTTTTTGATTTGGGCGAGTTCCTTCACATTGTCATCATAAAATACACTTTTCCTGGTATACAATATCAACATTTTACATTAAGCACACTAAACAAAAATTATGTACAATATGGAAGACATAATCTTTGCTGAAGTATCTATTTCCCATGAAAAATAAAGACATAATATATTAACTTCAGGGTGAGTGCTAGAGACTTGGGAATCTTTGCTGAAGTATCTATTTTTCATGGGCAAAAATTTGTCCTGTCGTTTCAAATTCAATGAAGAGGAAACACAGTATGGCCTATATAAACAGTGTTGGGAAACAAGCGATGGTTGATTACGATATCATTCACAAATGATAGCATAACAACTTGACTTATTATGCTGAGATGCAGGAAAGTATTAGCCAGATCCATTTGCAAGGATGCACTACTATTTTACTCAAATTATGGTGAATAATTGCTAGGAAAGTGTGATCTTTTTTATTGATTTTTAGGATTTATTTTCTTTATTTTAAATGACGGTGTAGTCTACCATATGACAACTTTAAAGCTTTAAACTTCGATCCCGAAAAACTTTCTTTTCTTTTCAATCATCACTTCTTTGATACTAATTGATGTCAGTCTTTTGCTATCTTATTAAGGCTTTATTTGTGGCAGGAAAATTTGAGTACCGGGTGACAGAAGAAAGCTTGATGGATCGTCTAACCACAGACATGCGTGCAGCATGCCATGCCATCGATAAGAAATGCAGGTTATTCTTAAGCAAAAGTTTTGCCTTGGCATCATATGCTTACACTATAATTCCTTGAGAAGTCATTTGATGGTGTTTGCTTTTAAGTTATTTTCTTATATCTAATTAAAGTGGTTGCATGGTGGGCTCATTTTTCTGGTTTCGGACCCATTATGTTTTCATTGTGTTTGGCCATTTAGATATCCAATCTTTTGTGTTTCTCCAAGCTATTGACCGTTCATGTTACGTTATTTCAAGTGTTAGTGAACTAATTTCTTCACTCACTATGACTCAATAATCACCTTCAAGCATGATTGATAAATATGCCATTACACCACTTGCTAGAACAATTTGTAATCATGCCACATCATATTGCTTAGGAAATTTTCGTTTCCTTATGATAATATTATTTTTCATAATAATTTGATTTTTTCCTCTAATAATGGTGGTGTTGTTAATTTATTTGCTTGCATGCTGACTTGCCATCATTTATGCTCACAATTTCTCTCACGTCTTTATTATACGAAGTTGCCATTTGCTTTTCCTTGTTTGTTGTAATACTTGTTCTAACTTTTCCACTGAATTTTGCATCCGAACTTTGGTGCACTTATTACGTTGGATCTTTATTATGGAGCATGCATTTCCATGTTTGTATCTAACGCTTCTTTGTTAGTCATTTTCCATACGGCTCTCATAGAAGAAATTGTCAAAATATACCCCTGATTGTATACAATATACATGGGTCCATTTTGTAGTAATAGAGTCTATTAAAGTATCAAATTAGTCCCTAGACTCTTAAAATTAGGGTTGAAATAGTTTTCCGTGGGGACAATTTCAACCCTTATTAGAAATGTCTGTGGAGTAGAGTGACATTTTTATAAACTACATGATACTGGAGTTAACCCAAATCGTAAGAGAAAAAATATTACTATTGAAAGCAAATAGAAGGTTAGAAATAACATACTTGAAAGGGAAAATATAACACACGACATCCAAACCTGGAATAGCTACAAAAACTATGCAAACACTTGGATCTCGGGTGATGGTGGCCGGTGGACGATAGGGGCTTGGAATAGCAGTAGCAAGGGGGTAGGTGTATTGGGCAGAGAAGAAAGAATGCTAGGGGTGTTATGGGCAGCAGGAACAGCAGCTAAGCTGCGGGAGGTGGTTCTGGTGGCTGGGACTACAGCAAGAGGGCACGGAAATGGTGTTGGGCTGCTGGAATGGGCGGTAGTGAAGCGGAAGGGATGCAGAGGAGTTGGAGAAGATAAATTTACCTCGGGAGCGAGATACAACCGGAGCACCACTCAAACCTTGAAGGAGTGTCACAACTCGGAACTAGATGCAACAGGAGCATCACTCCCCCTCCGATACAGCCCTAGATGAAAAACCTAGACTCTGACTGCTAACCTGACAGAAAACATGAAGAAAATTAAAAACCTAAACACAAAAATCAAATATATAAGCCCTAGGTAATTATGCTTAGGCCCACTATTGAAAGAAGGCGCCAAATCCACACAAGGAAGGTCGGTCGTCGGCCCTCAATTCGCTGTTCTGACTGGTCCCAGGTCGCTATGAGCTTTTCCCATCCGGTCCATCTTGTGGTACTGTAGCAGTGCTGTAGTATGGGTCACAAAAACTCCCCTGCTGGAAGCTCCCTTGTCACTGTAGGACTAAAATGATTCCCTGCAAGAAGTCAGGGGACTACTCTCATATATACTATTTCATAATCATACTCATGGCGTGCAGGGTTTTGACAATCCATGGTTCAGCAGATGAAATTGTACCCTCAGAAGATGCCTTTGAGTTCGACAAAGTCATACCCAACCACAAGCTTCATATCATTGAAGGTGCTGACCATTGCTATACTGCATGGCAAGCAGAGCTGGCTTCTTTTGTTCTAGACTTCATAAAATCTGATCAGGTACTCCCATTCAGAATTCCAAGGAAAACTGCATCCTCAAGATTATGAGTGATAACTCTAAAATCTCTTTACTTGTCAAAATAGCTGGCCTCTAATCATAATATTTCTCCTTGTAATATTTTCATTTTCTTATTTCTTATTGCCATAAATATGACCGAATGTAATGCATGTGAAATGGATTGCACCTACATCTTTGTTAAGAATTTATTGAGGCATACGTTGTTATAATGCCAATTTGAATTACAGGTCGTCGATGCTACCACAGCAAAAGCGATGTAAGATATTTTTCATCTTTCAATTTGGCACGCCATGGTCATTACTGTTTAGCTTGATGTTTAATTTTCTATATGTAACGGAAGGAAAGAATAATTTGCTTGTACCTGTACTGTTTGTTGACTAATTACTATTATTATCGTTTTAACTTTCTATTGGCCAATTTATGCTGTCCCAGACGTGTTAAAAACATATGAATAGCCAAATAAGCTTTGATTGTGATGGGTATTTTTTTTTTGGTAATTTCTGGTTTTAATTCTCGTTTTGTCGTTTAAAGCTAAGGGGCCATCTGAGATCACTTTTATTTTTTTATTTTATTTTGTTTCTATTTTGATTCCAATGTTTTTAAAAAATATGTTAACATAAAAAAGAAAAAAATTGTAAAAAACACACTAAATAAACATGCTTTAATAAATAAATAAATAAATAAATAAAATTGAAATGAAAAATAAAATTGATCCCAAACAAGTCCTAAGTTGAAGTATTCACTTCGATGTGATTCGAAATCAACGTTAGTTTTAAACTCCAAACCCTTCAAAAGTTGTTTCAAATGTGGTGAATATTTTTTCCAAATATAAGAGTTAATGAAATCAGTATTCTTTCAGAGCGCTTATTCTTTTTATTAACCAAATCAGCCCTTAGTTTTGGATCTTCATTGCTGCTCTTAAACTAGCTATAAGAAATAAAGGTGTATTTCACTTTTTGAAAGTTAAGATGGTAGTTTTGATGTGATTTGAATGATTTCGGTGATATTAATGTAAAAAAGAAAAATTTAGGAGTTAGATATGTAAATTAATAAGAATTTGGTGGTATGTATGTAAATGCCCTTTTGTAAGATTAACCCCTGCGGATGTGCATGGGAGAAACAAATCAATTGATTGGTTAAAGACGTACCGCCTACGTGTCACCAAATCTGGCCAAAACTTGTAATGCACTTACTACTTAAGATCAATGTTAGCTATCTTATACGAACAATTCCTGCAATTTGCATTGACACAGTAAACAAATACATGTTTTATTGCAGTCCATCCCTACTAAGCTTATAAAACGGTGAAGTACAGTGTCAAGAACCCAATGAAACACGAGTGGTTTTTCCTGCTGCTGCATTCTCTGCATCTCCTTCTGTAGTCCAATTGCTGTTAATCTTCTTTGTACAGTCATTCTATTTCCTTCATTGGTGCATCAGAGCAATAGCAACTTTGTTCTCATCTTCACGCCATATTGCAATGGATCAATTGGTCACTTTATCCTTGAGGATCAAGCAGCTTTCAATCTCGGCCACCATTATATTTGTTGTCATTTTCTTAGGGGTTATTTGGGATCATTTACTTTCTTTTTTTGTTTATGGTTTCAATTTGTTCTATTTATGTTTTGTTTTTATTTTAATTTAAAACATAAACATACTTGGTAAATTTTTTTATTTTTTTAATAAAATTAAAAAAAACAAAAACATGAATATAATTACGCCTTCCACCTCCTCTTCGTTGTCCATCACTTCGGTGCCTTCCTGTCGCCGGAGGCTAGGACTCTTGCTCTGGTGATCGTGAGGCCGCAGCCTACCTGCTTGACCACACTGCCTTCGTCGGTGTACTCTCAACCGCTCTCATCTGAATCTCTCACCCCGCTTTCCCTTTGGTGAACCACGACGCCTCCATCCAATGTTTAAGTCATAGTGACTTCAACGCCGGCAATCTCGGATCGTTGAGATTCTCTGTTGCCTCTGTCATCTAGATAGGAATTCTTGAGATTAGGTTGCTCAACACAGGCGATCTCAGAGCCCTTATAGGAAGAAGCAGGGAATAGAAAAGGATTAACGAGGAGTCTGAGCTCGGCAGGGGAACTAAATTGAGATGGTGTAAGTGGTGATGTTGGGGGAGATGGCATTCAACGTCGCCGCCGACAAAGTAGGCTTGGCTTTGGCAGACGTCAACATGTCTACATTGAAGTCATCAATGCCATCGTCATCGTCGAAGAAGGCATTAAGGTCTAGATTGGGATTGGGATGGTAGGAGTTGTTTTGAAAACACAAAATATATGTTTTTTTCTGCTGTATTTTTGAAAATAAAATACTTTTTTCTGTTTATTGAAAAACACAAAATACATGTTCCTTGTTTTATTTTTCTGTTTATTGAAAAAAAAAAAAAAAGAAGTGATCCCAAACAGCCCCTTATTGTTCTCATACAAATATCAAATCAATGGTTAATGCCCAACTTTAATGATTTGCTCATTGTGGGGATCTCATTTCCTCAAAAATATTTACTGCCAATGGCTGACAGCTTTTGGATTAGTCAATTCTATTCCAACTAAAATGACAATGGGTTCAATAGAGCAAATTATCCCCAATCCATTGCATAGTATGGGAATGCTTATTGATCAAATCATTGTCATTGCTCCACCTAATAATAACAGCACCTGTCATTCCCTATATCTTGCATCTCACTTCTTGCTCAGACATTTAGGCAACCATCGAACAACATCTTAAAGACAAGCTTCTCCAACTTGCAATGAGCAACAAAACCTTGAATCAATATCTATTCGAAGTCAAGGCAATTGTGAATAATATTATCGTTTCTGGTTGTTTAGCGGATGATGAAGTGGTCCTACTCTACATACTTAAAGCCTACCACCAGCTTATCCAGCATTCAGAAATCAGGATGGCCATACACATCAGGCTAACAACTATAAATTGCGTTGATCTTTACTTCTTATGATGGCGAGGGGAGATTCACATTGCTATACACTAATCAATGCATCCAATTCATTGAAAGCTCATTTTGGCATGACTCAAGAAAGAACCTCTAACTAGTACTTGGGCTAGGGCAATGCTGCACATCTCCCTTCAATGTTGAACAATTGGAGTAAGTTGTACATTTCTCTAGTTTGGAATACATATTAAGAATAAAAAATTTCTTTCAATTGGCATGTGCTAATCCACCCCCATCCAAATATTCATCATATATAATCTCGTACACGTGTCCTTTCTTTCTCATAATTTCTTAGTCGTTCATAATCTTATTATTGTAGATAATAATCATTTATTTTCTTATGATTTTAGATTTCATATCAAAGAACTAAAGACAAATTATATTCTCCTTTCTTCTTATGATAGAATAGTCTCTATCCTCTTTTTTAATGATACCCACCATATCATATCATCACATTAGTGTTTACTACAACATTCCTAATCATTGAACCTTAAGCCAGATAGTCTCATCCGTGATCACTCAATCGAAAAAAGAGTTAGTCAAGCCAAAAGAATAAAAGAATAGACTCAACCCTAAAGACATAATGAATGAGCTAAATCCTAATTTAATAATACTAAAATCTAACTAAAACAAAGTTGAAATAAACTAAACCAAAACAAATTTAAATATGAAAAAATTTAACAAAACCCTAAATTAGCCTAAAAATCAGCCTTAATCAACATAAATTCTGAAATTATTATTTTTTCTCCTCCAATTATTGCAGTACTCAAAACTTCATTCTGAAAGTTACATGATGCTCATTCTTATATATAAAAACCATGCAAATAAATTTGATGATTATTTTAAAACTCTTTAGTTTATTTTTTCATGCATGAATAATGTTATCTTCTGACTAAAAAATTGTCGTTTTTTTAACAAGATAATTTGTGATCGAAATTTGCATAATGTTCATAATCACATTGAGAAGTATGCAAAATAGTTTGGTGGTCACCAAATATCATTTTTATGTAAAATTTTGCATTTAGTTTTTTCATGTATGGAAAATAGTCCCACATAAATTTTTTTTCAACGAATCATTATTTTTCAAAAAAAAACTTCACCAGTTCGTTCGTATTGTCGAAACCTTTTGAAATGAGCTTCTCTATGCTCAAATTTCACTCCATTTGGGGGCTTGTTGAGCTTACAATAATCTGGAGAGAAAAAAAAATAATTTTAATAATAAAAAGGATAATTGCAATAATTTACCTCAAAATGAGCTCAAAATGAAATTGGACTTAATCAAATTTAATCTAAGCCAAAATATACTTAATTTTGTCCATTAAAACTGACCAAAAACTTCAAATCAAAGTCCACCAACTTTCTCTTCTAGGATTTTGGCTCACTTTAAATTAAAATACCTTGAGAAAATGTCCACTTTAATCAAAATTAATTGTACCACTAAATTCCTCATATTTTATTTCTATGAAATGAGCCTAAGTCAATTCTTTTTGTCATAATTACCATAACTACCTTGTAACCATATGCCCACTTCAACTTGGCATATCTTGGTATAGTGTCGTTCCTTTTCAAATGAATTGTACCACTGAATTTCGTATTTCATTTTCTTCAAAATGAAGTCCACGTTATTTATTTAGCCTAACCACCCTAGCTATCCTAACCACCCTAGCTACCCTAATCACCCCATTTGAGTTTTGCATTCCCTCCCTCCAAACATAAAATTTCCCAACCATTCCCTCCCTCAGTTTTCCCTCAAAACTGAGCTTTCAACCTCACTCTCTCCCTCTACAAGCCCGAACTCTCTCATCCCCTCCTCTCCTCTCTAACTCGAAAACCTCATCTCCTCTCACCACCTTTCCCTCTTCCAGTCTCCCCAAAACCAAGACTCATCCCTTCCCTTCTCATTCTTGCACTAATCCGAGAACACCATTAAGGCATTAAAGGCAAGGAAGGAACACTTCATTCAAGTACAAGAAAATTTCTCCATCCAAGGAAAGGAAATAAAGACATTTGCAAGGAAGTTATAATCCATCTCTTAATATTTCATTTAATTCTTTCATCAAATTTTCTTGATGTAGATGTTTCATTTTTTTTCTCCCCCTCTTTTTTTGCACCATGGCGCCTTCTTTCTAATTTCCCACCATTTTTTCCTTCTCAATCTCTCACCATCATCTTCTTAGTCACCCTTTGTTTTGCCTTTGCTTTCCATTCATCTCTCTTACCTAAAAAAATCAAATCCCACACATCTCCTCCCACTCTACTGAACCAAGAAAAATATGTTGAGATTTTCATA
>NEWO01000156.1:651330-669509 GCA_003013225.1 Phalaenopsis aphrodite | reverse complement strand
GGGGTAGTGGAAAGGATAATTTCATAGATTATACGTAACGTGGAAGGACGGAGGATAGTAAATTAGAAGTGAATTCCAAAATTAGGGTTCTGCTCTCACTTGTATTGTCCGACCATCAGGCCGTCTGATACTTTTGACCTCGACGGCTGTTCCACAACGTCATCCGGTAAGCTCTTGCACTCTCATTTCGGAAGCTGTTTATGGCTTTTTTTTTGTTTGATCGACTTGTCTATATATTCTTCTGTTAACGCTTGTGATATTTTACCATTACAAAAGATCTCCTTTGATTTTTTTCTGTTTTGCGTTCCTTTCCCGCTTGTTCGAATCAAGTGCCTGGATTTGATGTCTGAGTTTAGAATTGATTTTCTTGTTACCATTACAAAAGATCTACTGACTAGGATGGAGATGATGAACATTTTTTGTTGGCGATATTCTTTTGAATCATGACATTTATTATGACGTTTTTCTTTTTTTTTTCCATGTTTTTTAATTGATTAGGTTTTGCTGTTTGAAAACATGCAGAAAATGTTAAATTTTTAAATGTACCTCTAAATCCTGTTTTTGGTGGTTATGTAGTCGGAAATAATTTTTTTCTGATGTTGTACCTTTCCCTGTCATGACATTTTAAGAATTCTAGTGATTACTGGTCTGGTTCTGATTTTATGAAACTGTTAATGACTAAGTTATTATGTTGAATAGATTCTTGATATTTCTGTACCCCTGTTCTAAATTCTGGCTACTGGTAGAAGATTCTAAATAACGTCATACATTAGGATTGTGAATTTCAAAAATTGATCTTATCTGATTATATCTTCTTCCACTGCAATAGGAGCAATGGATTTTAACTATGGTTTACTGCAGTATTTCATAGATGTCTTTGTGCAACATCATTTTATGAATATTTTATTCTTGATTTAAGATATTTTCTTGTTTATTACTTTCTCTTTTATCTCTGTGCTTCTCACATTATTTCTTTTTTCCCCTTTCTTTTCTTTCCTCTCTTTTGGAATCATTGTGTTTGGATTTGTATAACTTATTCAGTTAAACAAAGGCAAGAGATTTCAGGCTTCATCTTGCTTTCTAAATTAGCAGAATTCTTTTCATCATTTTTCCCTGTTGAGCATCATCCTATCTATTATCATGATTATATCTTTCTCTTACCTGTTCTATGTGTACTATTGTTATCAACCAATACAAAAGATCTATCAAATTGAGACTCCTTTGAGGCTTTCCATGGCTTGGATCAATATGAGATTCTACTTTGGAATTCCTCTCATCCTTTCATTTATTTTCCATCCAACAAAATTTGTATGCTTCCTCCGCAAATGCTTTTGCCTTCTCTTCTCCACAGCTGTTTTTCAAGCTTCCATTAGATACATAAAATGCCGAAGACAAGAGCAAGAGCTGCTGCTGCTGCTGCTAAGGTGACTGAGCCTGTAATGCCTGCTGAGCCTGAAGAGCAGGTGGAGCTTGATGGGTCTGAAGAAATGGAAGAAGAGGTTGAATATGAAGAAATTGAGGAAGAAGTAGAGTTGGAGGAAGAAGAAGAGGTGTTAGAGGAAGAAGAAGTAGAAGAAGAGGGAATTGAAGAGGAGAGTGATAATGATGCTGTTAATGGTGCTCTTGCAAAAGCCAATTCAACTTTGGCCAATAATGAATCTGTGAAAGAGGATGGTGAAGATCTGGAGGATGAAAGCAAAAAGCATGCTGAACTTCTTGCTCTTCCTCCACATGGATCAGAAGTGTATGTTGGAGGCATCCCTCCTACTGCAACTGAAGAAGAGTTAAGAAGTTTTTGTGAATCAGCAGGGGAAGTTACTGAGGTCATTTTTACTTTTTAGTATCAATTTATATTTCAGTTTATTATCAATATATGTTTTAGTTTATATAATTTAAATACTTAAAAGCTTTTGAAATTGGCAGGTTAGAATGATGAAAGGAAAAGATTCATCAGAGAATAAAGGTTATGCTTTTGTTACTTTCAGGACAAGAGAGTTGGCCTCAAAAGCTATTGAAAAACTGAACAATTCTGAATTCAAGGTAGTTGATATATTGTCTTTAGAAATTCTTTATATTTATTTATTTATTTACTTTTCTAAAAACCGCATAAACGCTGTGTTGGTGAACAAATCTGATACATTGAAGTGGTCTTTGGTAGACAGTTCACTAAGTGCGTGGAGTAGAAGCTTATGATATACTTTTAGAAGTTTGATTCTCAATCCTATTAGTTATTTTATATTTTTTATAGAATTGATAAACTCATCAACTCATTGTTGCTTTTGGTTTATTAAATAATGCAAAAAAAAAAAAAGAAGTATTATGACTTATCTGCACAAATAGAATGGGCAATATTAAACAATGTTAGATGATTTAAAAAATATGCTTCCTGTAGTTTGATGTTTATGTTATACTTGTAGAAGAATGATTTTATACCATTATATTTTATATTTTATGATTAGAATTGATGAAAATTAAACTTTCTTGCTTTTGAATTTTTGAAGAATCTAAAATATATAATTACCATGACTTATGCATCTGTATCATATTTAAAATTATTATTAAATATGCATTACTACATTATGTTAAAAATATCAAACTACAGTTTTGTAGTTGTAGATGTTCAATGGTTTCTCCTTTTGAATTTATCTTTTTCTTTTTGTTAAATACATATTATAGTTATGGAGAGTCGTTAGAGGGAAATGAAATAAACAATGGAAAACATGAAACCATATTGTTACCTTATAATTTCTACTAAAATTTGCTTGAGTGATGAAAGAGTAGTGCTTATTTTAGGTTATCTTGGTACATATTTTTTCTTTAGGAAATGCTATCTTCTTTCACCTCTTTCCAAAATTTATTTTTTGTAAACTATTCTAATCCAATTTGTGAATAAACACTAACCACAAGTATGGTATCTTGATTGTTAATTCACTTCATTGCTATTCCCAGTAGAGTTGATTGTAATTGGTTAATTCACTTCATTGCTATTCCCAGTAGAGTTGATTGTAATTGCATAATCATCATCCTTGTTATTCTCAGCAATTTTTTCTTTCAACTCTCTAACCCCTATCATCTTAATGCAATTTTATTGTTAATGTTCCCATCATACAATGAATTGTAACCTTCTTAAATGCCATTTACTTTTTCAATCTTCCATTTACTTATTTAGTTTATCGCAAATTGTAAGGTTTTAAAAAGCAAACCGAAGAAGTGAGGTTTTTTTTTTTCCTTTGAAAGATAAGGCATAAGCCTCAAGACTAATCAATGTGTAAGCCTTGAAATAAAAATTTCTCACAAAATTAAGAATAATTCATAAATATCACATGAAGCATTGATATATTGATTTAGTTTATTACTTTTTTAAATTGGGATTTACATATAGAACATCCAAAACATACTTAAGCCCCAATTCTAACACTACATATTTTCACTCGTTACTGTCTTAATCCCTCCGTAGATGCAAGCATCACACTCTTGTAAGGACGAGATAAGTATTGCTCCCTTATCTTCACTGCTTTAGAGACCTTCCTAGTTCTCCCACACACATCGCCCTTGACCCGCCTGCGAGCTCCCGCTCCCTTATCTAGGTATTTGTCGTAGACAACAATAGACTGGTGCATCGTAGGTCTTTCTCCTCTGCTGGGGGTCTCGCTTGTCCCTCGATGTCCCGTGAGCTTCTAAGCATCTTATTGAGCTCTTTGTTGTCAATAATCTTCTCTATCGACCATTTTTTTGTTTCCCAAGTATGAGAATATGATAGTTGGGAAAAGTGCAATGCTTTTATCACTTGCGAGCTTTAGGGATATAGAGGATGATACATGGGGAGCTCATTTGCCTCTTGTTCTTATAGGGTTTACGATTTTGGTAAAAATCCCCCACCAAAGATTTTGCTGCCTTTTTTTTTTTTTTTTGCGTATAACCTTTTCAAGGTTCATGTGGTTTTAGAGTATGAAGTTGTTGGTGCTTATAGGAGTGTAAATTATCATCCTTAACTACATAGTTGAAAATAATATTGTTTTAAGTTTATAATTGTGATGAATTGGTCACATTCATCGTTCCATTCCATAGTTGTTTTTCTTCTTGATAGCAATATGATAGATTAGATCTTAAAATTGATATGAAATTGAAAAATGATCATTAATTGACATAAAAAGTCAATTCTTTGAAAGTTCTGAAACAATTGTTAAACGTGAAAATGAAAAAAACTCAATCTCGATTAAATTAAAGTTACCAATAATCATGTCGTTTATATTTGCAGTTTTAACTATATACTATAAATGAATCTCCTAGTTAGATTAAAAAAAGTTCAATGATGATTCTATTGTTCATCAACAACAACAATACATACTCATTCAATACTGCCAGAATTTATCTCATCTTTTAACACAATTTGTCTCATGCAAAAAAAGGAAATTCAAATAGTGGATAATTGATTCATTCTTGATGGAATGATCAGTGTTTGTATTGCCACAAAACCTTTAGGTACTTGTATATTAATTTATGTTTTTAAGTGCATCATTAACATGTTTCAAATTTGTGAATGAGTTAAAATATTCTCAGTATAGATGGCGATCCAAATTGTAGTCTATTACTGATGCAAAGTATTATGTATGGTATTCACTTGCTATCGAGGAGAAAATTATGGTCGAAGATTTTATAGATGCCCAAGCAATTGAACAAAAGATGATTGCAAATATTTTAAATGGATTGATGAAACAAATGATATTGCATTCAATATGAATTATATTGGAAATGTTGCTTTTGCAAAGATGCCAAGAATAGATTATGATGATGATCAAGCTCTAAGATTTTAGTTGAATTTGTGATAGGCATTCTAATAGCAATTATTGTGACGACGTTTTTTTTTTGTTAAACATGTTTGATTTAATATTTTGGGTGAAGAGCATTTGATATATTTTGAAGGTAAAATTTCACTCGGCTCTACTCAAAATTTAGGGATGTTTGTTTTAATGTACTTATAATATTGTATTTTGATTTGTGTTGTTTAAACTATCAGTTTGTATATCCGACATTATTGTTGATATAATTTATTTTCAGTTTTTTTCTTTTCATGATTTGTAAACGTAAATATTAGTGTTGACAAAATTTGAAAAGAATAACTATGGTAATTCAAACGGTTCATTGAAAAATATATCAAACAAATCTCTCATATTTATATTTTTTATTGTCTTCTCAGAAGTAATATAATTTTCAACTTTTATATATATAAAGTTCAGCATTTATGTATATACATATTTTATTTTATGATTCTTCGAAAATTTTGATTGCACTTGTCCCATGCAGTGATATATCTGCAATCCTTGTGTGGTTGGTAAAAGGGGATTTACTTGAAAAAAATAAAATTATCTTAGTTAAGTTTGCAAATGATGTTCTTGAATGGAGACATATGTGAACGCTTTCAGCTTGAGATAAAATTTATGAGCTCAGTCTCTGTTTTTTCTTTTTTATAAGTTTTTAGGTATAAAAGACGGCTTAACAGGCACTTGGCAAATTTTCTCATTCTCTTTAGTAGATATCCTCAATGAACCGTTGCTGCTTTTTAGTCTTTCTTAGAGTTCTAATGGTTAGTCTGTTGAAAAACATGTTTTTCTATGGCCAATATTTGACTGGTCTTTGCCATTTTATCTACCCTTTCTTAAAGGTGAGTTTTGGTTGTTGAAATATTTCTTATCCAAACTGCACCTAACTCGAAAAATTATGAGATTGGTGGTGGTACCTATAACAAACAGACATATCACTATGAGATATTTTGCATTTACGCTATACAAACAAAATTACTTTGTAAAGATTAATATATTTTCTCATAAATTAAATTAACTAACCTCTAGCTATCACATAAGAGTGCACGTGAAGTTCCAAGAAGAGCCAGCAAATTTCATATGGAATCACCTGCCAACTTCAGTGAACCATGCCAAGTCCCGATAAATAGCTTCGGATGACTTCACCTTGTTGGAAGTACGACCAAGTGCACTTTTTCCACGTAGGATTGAACTCAGTTCAGTAGTCGGCAAGATTGATCAAATTAGTTAGGTTCACTATCATCATCATTATCATAGCTCCATGAGAAAGATGTTATAAAATTTCCAACACTTACTAGTTGAACAAAAATGGTTAGAAAATTCTTGCATGCATGGAGCTCTCAAGATAGACCCCTTTCATAGTTTTGCACATTCCAAGTGTATAACATGATTAGAAAATCTTATTGGCGTTTGCAGGCATCAGTTCTCTTTTTCAATAGTGGATATATTTTATATTTGTGTTCCTATATTCGTATTGGTGCATAAAAACTAACTATGAACATAGCAAACAATGTGATCTTCTTATGGATAGGTTTCCTAAAAAAAGTTCATTATGTCATCCTATCTAGAACAATAAATTACAACATCAAAAGAGAACCAGGCTAAAAAAACATCCAGATCCCATACCAAATATTTTTGCAGCCACCTTTATTGATTCCTTTGACACTGCTAAAACATCTAGAAATTCTCATAATTAAAATTCGCCTCCTCGAGCAAGCTCACCAGATCCAAGAGGCCTTCAAAAATTGTGAAATGTGAGGCGAAGAAGCCAACTTCCTGCACTTCACTGCTTAACGGACCACCTATCTCATGTTCTCCTCTCCTGGAACTCCAATCACTACAGAAATAGTCTCATCGGTTTGTTGCTTCTGTAGCTTCTCATCGGTTTTTTGGAGTTTCCATCACTGCTTCCTGTATGTTGATAGGTTGGTTGAAGCTAAGCATTAGAATGATCATTGGAAAACTCATCCATTAATTTGTCTTAATCTTGCAGAAGGAGATGCCAATCTTCCTTCACGAGTCACATTTAATGGCAAACAGATTGGGCCTGTTTGTTGCTTCTGTAGCCAAACATCTATACAAGTTAGATGGAAGTTGTGAAAGCAGGCAGGCAATATTCAAAACATCTATTTGTCTTCGTATTTCCCATTAAGAAAAGTGAGACTATAATCAGTTCAAAATGCAGGCTTTTCTTTTAAGCATTATTTGCAGTGACTCAAGCTAACTCAGAAAACAAGATTGCCCAATTTAAACAAGTGTAGAAAATGAGCATGTTAAAGCATAATACAGAATGAGGTTGCAGTTTTTTTTTTTAAATTAAAATTACAGCTTCTTGAAGAAAATCGTTTTGAAGCCTTCTTGGATTTTGGAGTGAGAAATCCATAAAGAAGATAGTCTACATCAATGGAGAAAGTTGCACTTATTGGGCATCTTCCTTTGAGTGGAAAGCCTCACGATAGTATTTCATCATGGGTATTGCAACGACGTCAATTGGCTCCAGACTATGAAGTACATGTTTTTTCTCCCAGAAAAATTTTACATGTTTCAATTATTAAAATTTCAACTAGAATACATTTTGTACAAAACATGGCCATTACTAGAAGATTAGATTTTCATATATGGTTCCTATGCTTTAATCCATGAAAGATTGAAAATATAGCCTAGAATCTACAACGAATGAGGCTTCCATAGAGATATAAGTCTACTACTTGATAAAAAAATTTCATGTTTAGATACTTCTACCAAACATATATGAAATATGTGATAGTTTCCCAAAATTATCTGGAAAAATTCATGAAATATTTGATAGTTTCTTGAAAATAACTGAAAATATTCTTTTTTAAAGCAGAAACTGAAAATCAACGGAAACATTGTCAAGTAGAGCCATTCGGCGTTCAAACAGCTTTAACCAAAGGCAGAATACTCGAGCTGTAAAGAAAAAATATAAAACAGAGCTGAGGAGAGAATTTGCCAGACAGCTGAGGAGAGAAAACTAAGCCCTTCATCATATTACCTACAAACTCATAAAAAAGGAAAATAGAAATCGAATCCATAGTTTTATCTTAAGTTGGAAGGTTCATATAATTTTCCATTCAAAATTGTCATTCTTATTATGCAAACTTGGCTTAGATAGTTTCATTTTTTTTCAAGCGAATCCCCTTTTCCCAACCATGCAGGATTGCAGATATATCGTTGCATGGGACTAGTGTAAACAAAATTTTTAAAGAATGATGAAAGAAAGAAAACTATAAGAATGCAGAAGTTTGTATCTATAATAGTTTAAAATTATGTTATTTTTGAGAACACAATATATGATAAATAGTTTCATTTTTTAGATTTATTTTAGACTTTCAAAGAGTTAAGAGTTGACTTTTGTATCAATTAACAATCATTTTTTAATTTATTACAAATTTGAAGTTCTATTTTATCCTATAACTATAATAAATTGATTAATAGAAGAAAACAACTATTAAATGACAAGATGAATGCAATAAATCCGTTACAGTTTTTAAAACTAGCAACACTCAATATTGCTTTCATCCATACAATTAAAGATGATGATTTAGTTCTATAATCTCCGACTACATGACACTCTAAAGCCACATAAACTTGGAATTGCTGTAGGCAAAATAGAAAAAATAATAAAATATAGCAAAATATAGTCAACAAAATCTTAAGTGTAGGTTTTTTACCAAAACCCTAAACCTTATAAGAATTACAATGAAATTAACTCTCCAAATATCATTTCGTCTCCCTAAACTCATAATTTACAAAAGCATTGAACTATGCTCTCTCGTTATCTTTCTCTCAGACGTGGAAAGCAAAAAAGTGATAGAGGGAGAAGAGTACTTGCAACAAAGGGCTCGATTAGACACTTTGGATCTTGTGAGGGATTGAGGGAGAAGTGAGAGACCTGCAAAGGAGAAAGACCGTCGTTGCACTTGTTTGCTTCCGTCCGTGACAAATACCTAGTTCAAGGATGTAGGAGCTCACGAGGGTCGATGGAGAAGATGTTTGCATGGGACAATGAGGAGGTCTCGCATGCGTTGAAGATAAGGGAGTGGCACTTCTCTTTTCCCCTTTCAATAGTGCGATGCTCGCATCTACGGGGTGATTACAACAATAGCGAACGAAGCTATGCAGTGATAAAATTTTCCATACGGAGTGCGGACGCAGCCTTGCTTGCGGATTCCAGTAATATGCCGCCACGTGTGCTACACCGAGCCCCCCTCATTAAAAAATATGAATTTTTTAAGGGGGTTATTGAAGTGAAACCGCAGAGGTTGTTAGGGCGGTTCACCGCGCGGTGTTATTGGGGGGTTATTGCTGCTTTATTGGAGTTAATACCCAATAAACCAAAATAATACCTTAATAACCCCGAAATAACATCGAATTTAATAGACTTGAACTGACTTTGGTATTATTTCGGGGTTATTGGGGTATTATTTCGGTGTTATTGGGGTATTAACTTCAATAACACTGCAATAACCCCCAATAACTTCTGTGGTTCCACTTCAATAACCCCCCGCAATAACCCACAGTAACCCCCTCAATAACATCCGTGGTTTCACTTCAATAACCCCCGTAAAAAAATTCATGTTTTTAATATTTTATGAGGTGGGCCCGGTGTAGCACACGTGACAACATATTACTGGAGTCCGCACGCAGAGCTGCGTCCGCACTTCATATGAAATTTTTTTTCTAGAATTGGGGCTTAGGTATGTTTTGGATGATATCTTAATAAAATTAAAGTTTTTGGTGTTAAATATGAAATATAGGTTTTTTTGGGCGGTATATATGTAAATCTCCTTTTTTTTAAAGACAACACGAATCTTATTTTTAAATTTTGTATGACATGAATGTTTAAAACATGGTTTGAAGTAAGCATTTGCTTAAAGTTTAAGTACACTACGAGGATTAAGATTCATAATGTCCTCATATTTACATTCAACATATTTAGAAGAATTATTATATGTAATTTTTTTATTTTTTTATTTTGTCTCGTTAGCATCTTCCGAATCTTCGTCATTCATTACATTCTTATTTTTACCCCCTTTATTAATTAGCATTAAATTTATTATAATTTAAAATAAAATAATAAATTAATAGCATAATCAAGCAATCATACTTAAATTTAATTTTAATTTTTTTGAGGTGTTGTATTAGATATATTAAATGTAATATAATATATATTTATATTGTAATATAATTTACATAATTTTATATAATTTGATCGAAGTGTATGCTTCAAACAAAAAAGTGTTTAGAGGCATGTCTTGAGGCATGAAACTAGAATGCCCCTTAAACAAGGGCAAATTAGTATTTTTTTCCTTCTATCACTTGCATCAAATCCTTCTGTTATTCCATGCTCTAAAATTGCTTTAGAGCATTGATATTGGCCTAGTAAATCTAATTATAACTTTAGACCTAGTCAATCCTTTCACACTTTTCAATTGGATTAGGTTGTTGCACATCGCTTGCGAATGACATTCAATAACCTTTTGTCTATTTTTGCCTCAATAGGGTTAAATTATTGTGTCATTTATGACTGTAATCTTGGCCAACCTTTACCTTTTGCCTATTTTTATCACAATAGGGTTAATTTTATTGTGGGATTTATGATTGCCATCATGGCCAACCTTTGCCTTTTTTTTGACAATGTGGTTAGGCTTGGGTCTATTGTTCAATGTGATGGTGATATGATGAGGATGTTATTAGTCACGCTGGTTGGTTGAAGTGGAGGAATGCATCCGACCTATTGTATGGTAGAAATGTATCATTTAGACTTACAGGAAAATTTTATAAGATGACGGTGAGACCTGCAATGCTTTATGACGCAGAATGTTGGCCTTTAAAAGAGAATCATAGAACTAAGTTAATTGTTGCTGAAATGAGAATGCTTAGGTGGATGAGTGGCTTGACACTTAGAGAAGATGCAAAACGAATTTATCCGTGAAAGGGTTGGTGTAGCTCCAGTTGCAAACAAAATTAGAGAGAGTTGTGTTAGATTGTTTGGTCACATTAAACCTTGACCATCTGACGATCCAATTAGGAGATTAGAGGTTTTAGATTCAACTTATGTTATAAAAGGTAGAGGTAGACCTAAAAAGACTTGGCATATTGTATTAATGATCTTAATCTATTAGAATTAAATTAAAATATGACACTCAATAGGACACGATGGAGAAAAAGGATTCATGTAGCTGATCTCACTTAGTGGGATAAAGGCTTGTTATTGTTGTAATGTGGTTAGGTTCTCAACATCTCTTTTAGACGATGCTTTGACGCTAACAAAATTTGAATTTCAATTCATTTTATTAATTTTGACATAAGTTTATTGCTTGTATTTCTGGCTAAATAGTATATCTTAATTTTTTTTAATCTTTTCTTAGGACCAACAATGATGATTTTAAACAAAAAATACATATAAAAATTTATCATAGAAGAAGAACAAAATATAACCAAGTGATAATCCCGTTGGTATTAATTTTTTGTAAAGGTACGGGTACAAGTCCTGTTGCTAAATGAGATTCATAAAATAAACTTAAGGAAATCATGCAAGCTAGTTCTTTGAAATCGGTCCTAAAAAATGACAATAAAATGAAGCTTCTGTACTGTTGAAATAGCTAAGATTCAAAACAGGACTGATAAAATTGGAACATGATGTGCAAAGGTTGTACGGTTGGTTTCTATTAAATGAATGCTAATGCTCCAAGGTTTCATCTACGGAGCTATCTAGCAATGTTAATCATGTTCCGGAATGTATGTTAACAATTTGACCGTTAAAAATAGTTATTTCTTAAAGTTTTAGCTGATATCGAAATTCATAGTATTTATGATTTACTTAGATGCTATAACGTTTTAAGTAAAGCAGTCTTTCTTTGTGCACTATATTAACTTCTCAGACAATCAATTTTACTTGTATGTCAAGGAAATATTTGTATTTAGCTAGTTGATTAAACTTTAAGTTGTGCTATCATTGGTTCTTTTGAAAGTTAATGCTGTGGGCTTTCTCAGGGCAAGAAGATCAAATGTTCTGCATCTCAAGCAAAACATAGGCTGTTTATTGGTAATATTCCTAGAAACTGGACGGAGGATGATTTGAAGAAGGCAGTGCTGGAGATTGGCCCGGGTGTTACTAGCGTGGATTTGATGAAGGCAAGATAATTCACCCATCAAAATTGTGATTACATTGGTTTTAAAATTTTCATTATGCTTCTATGGAATTCTTGCTCGTGTTTATGGTTAATTTTCTTTTTGAAATGATTCATAAATTTATAACCATATTCTTGAAATCAAGGGTTGTCTCCATTGAGAGACATTTTAAGAAACTCTATGTTGGTCAACTCTTTTCAAATGCCACGTGGGCTCACCAATTTTGCTGTTGGTCTTCAAAGTGGCACGTTTTATTTAATTTTTAATATTTTATGATCTAAAATTGCCTTTCTATATAAAGTTCCATTTCTCATTCAAAGCTGTATCCCAAGAGTTATTAATAAATAATACCGAAATTATGACAAAATAGACAATTTTGTCCAAATATCTTAAAACCCCACATAGAGCCAGAAGATCAGTCTTAAAAAAAAACTAATAAAAGAATTCTCTTATGGGAAAATATAGATAGAAGCACTTTGAAAGTAGAGGTTGGAGCCTATACGAAGCTGTTATTAAATATGATTTCTTCCATTAACTCTTTTGCCTTCCATTTTACCTATTGTTGCCATAACCGCATGTTTTTTGGAATGATGAGTTGAGATGTGAACGGTGGTATGTCAGTTTGTCTCAATTGGCATATTTAACTTTTTAGTATATTACATCATTCTAATAAATCATTACAATTATTGATTCAATTTAGAAATTTCTTAAGAGTATGTCTCCTAATAATTGCCTAAAATTATAGCTTACCCAATTGTTTAAATTTACTTTTTTGGTTATTGTTTTTGTTGATTTAGTTATTATGACATGATAAGATAACTCTAAGCTTTAATACCAAATTTAATGCAAGATGCTTTATGATCTAGTTTTTTAATGTTACTAGATTATGCAATGAATGAAATTTAAATCCTCAAAACGTGGAATTGATAGTTAGCAGACCACTAAATAAAACAATTACCCATTTTCCTTTCCATGTAATCAAGAACATTTAGAAAATTCACACAAATGATAATTTAATGATCATCCAATTTTAGAAATACGAAATGATAATTTAATGATCATCCAATTTTTGAAATACGAAACTTAAAACTTTTTAACTCACGTTATTATCTAGAATCCTATGCAGTCCAATATCCAGTTTTAGCAATTTTGACTAAAATTAGTCACACTTATAAAACCAATCAACATATATAGATGGAAATTAATAAGTAATAAGTTAAGAGATCACCATATATATATATATATATATATATAGGTCAATTTTTCTTAATGCTCACTTTGATTTTTTCTTTTGCAATCAAGTACTAAAGGTAATGTCGTAAAATTTAGGATCCACAAACTTCTAGCCGCAACCGGGGATTTGCTTTTATTGAGTTTTACAACCATGCTTGCGCTGAATATTCTAGAAAAAAAATGGCTGTTCCAAAGTTCAAGTTGGATTCTAATGCCCCTACTGTCAGCTGGGCTGATCCTAAAAGTGGGGATTCCTCTTCTCAGGTATTAAAGTTTAGTTAATTTCTTTTGTTATTATAACTCTGCCACTTTGTCACAAGTTATTTGCCAATGATACATCTTATTTGCAGATAAAGTCAGTTTATGTCAAAAATTTACCCAAGGATGTTAGCCAAGATCAGTTGAAGAAGCTATTTGAGCACCATGGAGAAATCTCAAAGGTTGTGCTGCCTCCTGCGAAGGCTGGGCAGGAGAAAAGATTTGGTTTCATTCATTTTGCAGAACGAACATCAGCTATGAAGGCACTTAAAAACACCGAGAGATACGAAATTAATGGTCATCAACTGATTTTATTGCTTGATTTAATTTGTTATCGAGTTTGTATTTCAAGCACTTTTTAAGCTTATCTGGTGATAATATCTATTTTTTGTTCATTAAACAGGTGAAGTTATTGAGTGTTCCCTTGCAAAGCCCCCAGCCGATAAGAAAGTGGAATCTGCATCTAATGCACGTAAAGGTGCTCTCTTGCCAAGTTATACGGCTGGTCGCGTTGGATATGGAGTCATGGGAGGTGCTTATGGTCCTCTCACTCCTGGTTTTACACCGGTATAACTTCTTTCTTTTTTCGTAACATTATAGTTTATTTGATTTTGATCACATTTAGGGGCGTGACATCGGATTTGTGGGTCGGGTTCAAGTCTGATGAAATTGTTTGACCTGAAATCGACCCGAAGATTAATTAAATTGGTCAAAAAGTTTAACCCGAACCTGATCTGACTTTAACTTCTTGTCTTGAATCTGACTTGTAATGCCTCTTTAATAGCTCTCGGGTTAATTCAATGTTGATGGGTTAACCCGAACCTGACTTAATATCATTGGGTTAGAATTCCTTGACTCGAACCTGACCCAAAAACTATTTGGGTCAACCGAACCCAGTTTCTTCTAGTAGAGCTCGGGCTGTGTTTGGATCGAGTTGGTGTGTCGGATTAATTTTTGACACCCCTAATCACACTATATAATGCATAAATTGCTGTCATAATTCACTGGGGTTCTATATGATGCAGGCCATGATTTATGGAAACAGACAGGCAGCTACTGGCACTGCAATGGTTCCAATAATGTTACCTGATGGGCGTATTGCTTATGTCGTGTAAGTTATTGCTTCACATTTCAACATTCATTGACTGCAAAATTATAATTTTGTGATGGCTTAAAATGTCCCATGTATGTTGCAGGCAACAACCTGGAGTGCCTATAACTCCGCAGTCACATGGCGGCGGCCATAGATCTACCAGTAGTCGCAAAGGAAACGATAACCGGGGCCGCCGCTACAATCCATACTGAACTTTTGCCTGTAGCAATATCGTTGTAGCTGTGTTTCCCTGAAACTGTAGCTTGAAACTTTTTTGTTTTTTGTTTTTTTTGGGTTGACTAAGAGATTGTAAGCTTTGTTTTGTAGTATCGATTCGGTATTTTGTTACGTAATTTTATTCACGAGGATGTTTTACTAGATACTAAAACATTTCTATTCTGTTCCGTGTTATTAGTGTTGTGGATGCGATTAGGAGAATCTTCTTGGTACTTTTATAAAAGATTATATGGTATGTTAAAAAAACCTTTTAAATACTTGGAAGTGTAGAAGTATGGTGTAAGATTTATGCCTATTTAAAAGAAAATTCAGCTTCTGCTTAGGATGTGGCGAGGCTTGCCATATTTAAGTATAAAGAGCTCCGGCATTTTTACGAGGGGGTTTCCTCATAGTTAATTAAATCTCAAGAATTAGTTCTGAGAATACTCTTAAGTTATTTTTTTTTCCTTTTTAATCATAGCAGTGTGGGTGGGATGTTAAAGTCTGAAGAATTAGATAAAAGGAAGGGTTTTGATAATGATTCTCCATTTAAGACTTATGTTAATTTCATTTTTAAAGTTTGTTTTGTGTTTAAGTTTAATTTTTGTTTAAGTTGGCTGTTTAAATATTGAAAATTGAATTCTTAGACAAGTTTAGGTATTTTAAAATTAATTGTTGAAGTTATTAAATTTATTTTAAATTGATTTTAAAGTTGATTTGAAAATTATTAAAATTCATTTTAAAATTCCAAAGATTTTTATTACTTGTTGAAATTGATTAAGATTCATTTTAATTTAATTTTATGGTTGGTTAAAATTATTAAAATTTTATTAAGGTTTCTTATAGTTTATTTGAGTCCATTTAAATTTATTAAGGTTTATTTGAAATTTTTAAAGTATGTTAAAATTTATTAAAGCTTGTTAAAGATTATCAAGATTTTTATTTGAACTTAGTTTGATTTATTAAAAATTGATTAAGTTCATTAACGTTTATTAAAATTTGTTTTAAAATCTGTTAAGTTTAATATGATTTTTATTTAAAGTTAAAGTTAAATTTTAGGTTGAATTTAAAATTTTTTTTATACTTAGAGTTGAGCCCAACAATTGAAAGTCAAGAGTGGTTGTATGGACCTTGAATTTGAAGTTGAGGTTTAAGGCACAAAATTGAATTGAACTAGTTCAAAATTGAGATTGGGTTTGAATTGAATGGTTTTGAAGTACATTTGAAATGGTTTGAATTTGATATTGAAATTGATTTGGATTGGATTGAGTTGAGATTGAATTAAGCCGAGTTAAGATGAGTTAGATTTGATTGCGTTGCATTTGAGATTGATTTGATCATAAAATAGGGGTAGGAAATTATAAAGGATTTCTAGATGGAGCTGAATTTCAAACCTAATATGACTCTAAATAGGAGGCTATATATAGACTAACCTAAATTTTGAGAATAACACCACCCATAAAGATGCCCATGACTTTCCATAGTTCTAAATGCATTAATATTCTTAAACTATTAACCAATACAAAAACATGAGACCCCCTTTGTCATCATAATAGTGCTTAAAGGTAGACCATCATACTATTAAATGGTTCAAGTATTTTCATCAGTAACTTTAGGTTATTTCATTTAAGGATATCCCTTTAGCCCAAGTGGTATGCCATGGTTGTAATTGTTAATTTTATTTATTGGGTACTTAGTAAGCTAACTTAGGTTTTTAGATTGGATTACTCTAGGATGTGTGTAAATCTGGGTTTTCTTACACGTTGGATAACCTAGGGTTCACGGTTTGGAGCTATTTTAGGCTATCGTTATGAAAATTAGAGATGGTTGAATTTAACTACTTTAGAGCTTCAATATTTAAATAGTTATGATGATAAATCATAGCTCTTCTGAAGTTTGTGGTTTCAGTTTTCCTAGAGTATTGTTTGATGTCAGAAAATCATAGTTCTCTTAAGGTTTGAATGTCGTTTTCTATACTAGGTGTCCTTGTTCTTCGCTTTGAGGGTTTTGTTATGCGTGGTTAACTTATATTCAATATAGACTCTTTAATTCTATACTCTCCATATTTAAGAATCACTCATATTATCACTAAAAATATTTTATTTTTTATACAAATAGAGTTTTTTGAAAATTTAATTTTGTAATACAAAAAATATAAGCGATATGAGTTTACTTTTATATAAATTTTTTAGATTTAGAATGACCCAAGACTTATATATTCGTAAGCCAAGGCGACAAAATCACATATTTTTTGAGAAAAAAACATTGTTCATTCAATAGATACTCATGCTAGGGAATACATAAGTCTTTCTTACACTAAGCAATTGAGAGAGCACTACAAAACATATAAATTCATTAATCCTAAGCTCAAAAGGAATTTTAAAAAATTTTGTTTGAATAAATCCCCTTTTTTAATTATTTTTGTTTTGAAAAGGTTTTTTGAAAAGATTCAAAGATTTAAAGGATTTTATGTCTTTGAATTTTAAAAAAGATCTTTTTCCTTTTAATTCTAAAAGAGTTTTGAAGCATGAAAAAGGCTTCAAATTTTTTAAAAAATTTTTAGTATTAACTTTGAAAAAGGTGTTGAATTTTGAAAATAATCTTTCATTTTGAGAAAGAACTTTAAACTTTTGAAAAGAATTTCATGAGATTTGAGCATTTGAAAATGAGTTTTAAGCTTTTAAAAGATATTTTAAACTTAAGAGATTTAAAATTTTGAAAATCATTAAAGGATTCATATATGAGAGAACCTTTGAGCTTGAGCTTTTCTAAATTTTAAAATTAAGAATTTTAAAGCATATTTAGTTAAAGAAGAAAGTTATTCTTTTCATGATCATTTTAGAGCGCAAGTAATTTAATTATATATAAAGATATTCTTTTTTCTTTAATTTTTAAGATCACCAAATTCTTTCTCTTACTGAGCCTAGGAAGCTAAACCTTCTTCCTATACATCATTTAATCATATATAATCGTTGACCAAAATTCTTATCGAATGGAGCTTCCTAACTATACATTCTAACTTGCAGAAAAGTAAAATTTTACAACTATAAGGAAAGTAAAAACACCATCAAGTAATGCATACATATTCTCATACAATCACATTATCATACTTGCAAAGCACACACTCATGTAATCATATACTTCACATGTTTTTCTTTTCTTTTTCTTTTTTTTACATGTACATACACAATACTATACATTACATAAGTTTACAACGTAGACATGAATCAACCTACATGGACATAACAGATATATTTTAGGTTACATAAGGTAGATCCATAGTGCTTATGCTAAAGTCCTAAGAACATACATAACAGATTTATACTTGCAGTTAGAAATATGCACGCACACACACACACACACACACACACACACACACACACACACACACACACACACACACA
>NEWO01000156.1:627815-651264 GCA_003013225.1 Phalaenopsis aphrodite | reverse complement strand
ATATATATATATATATATATATATATATATATATATATATATATGGTAAAAGGTGCTGTTTATGGCTCCCTACATGTTAATAAGCTCAAAAGTACATCAAAATGAGAGAGAAAGAAAACAGGAGGGGAAATAAAAAGGAAAAAACCTATAAAATACAAGAAAGTCTAAAAAACTCCAATGAGCACCCAATACCAAAAACCTCCCTAAGAGATCCTGTACTAATCACTATAGGTGTGGGACAATTGCTGTGGGGGAGAGTTGGCTAAAATGATCCCCCATTAGGGATAAAAAGACTGGCCTATTCCCAAAAGAAAAGTAGACCCATAATTCCATGGTCAGGTAGTGCATCAGGGGTCTCCACTGCAGAAAAATCGAGGGGGAAGCATCTTGTCATGTAATCCACCTACTATGAAGAATCGACCTCAGCCTTTATGGAGTTCACAAGCCTTAGTTGAAAGCCATCAAAAAGGTCCCCTTGAAGCAAAAAAGAAAGTGGAGATGAAGGAGATGTAGCCCTTTCTGACTCAACTCTCCTTTTAGCTAGATAATTAGCTGGTTTGTTTCCCTCCCTGTAAATAAAGTTTAGTTCCATCTTCATGTCTTCCAATATGGGTCTCATGTGTTTGATCCACTGGATAATATGCCAAGGTGGGGTACTCCTTCCTGACATGTACTCCAATAGCTGATAAGAGTCTGTCTCCACCTGAATCCAATTCCATTGATTCATTTTTGCAAGCTTCAAGGCCCAGTATATTATCATAGTTTTAGCCTCCATAGAATCCTCTGCAAAGTTGGTGATTGGTAATGAAGCACACAGTTACCCTTACAGTTTCTGAACACTCCTCCAATGCCAACTCTTTTTGGGTAAAAGCTTCCATCTATGTTTACTTTGAGAAAAGGCTGTGTGGGCTTCTTCTAGAAAACCTTCTTCACTTGGTATCTGAGAGGACTGACAGTGCCTTGCATTTTCAAGATGTTGGGGAAGTATTTCCATTTAATGAGTTTTCTAATGAAGGCCATACAGTCTGTGACCACCTTCTTTGTGCTTACCTGATGTTCATCATATTTTATATTGTTTCTGGCTGTCTAGATAAACCAAGCAGAAATGAAAGGGAGGGTCCCCAATTTGTTGTCATTCCATCCCCTCCAACAGGTAAAAAGACTTTGCCATTCCAGGTTAATGGTGTTGATCTTTAGTTGAGTCATCATAGATCTCCAGATTTTCTGAGAGAACTAGCATGTAAAAAACAAATGCCTAGCTGATTCCTCAGCCATCTTGCATAGACATCAGATTAAGGGGCCTCTTAGACCCTTAAGCCTGAGTATAACATCAGTAGAAAGTAAATTGTTGAAGCATCTCCAGTTGAAAAAGGAAATGGAAGGTGAGAGGAATTTATTCTACAAACATTCACCCCAGAGGACCTAAGCCCAATTGTATAACCTATTGTATATTGCTTTGGTCAGGCTCTGGTTATATGTAGCATTTAACACCAAAAGATCTTTTTTGCTTCTATTCAAAGCTAGTTTGGATATTTATTGTGCCGACTGATCAGTTAGTAGAGACTGTAGCTTATCCAAGGACCAACTGTTTCCCTCCTAGCACTCCTGCACCTTTATATTCAGCTCTGAATTTTTAGTCAGTGGTTCCAGTAGTTCAGATGGGCACCATCTGTCCTGCAAAAAGTGAATGTTGCCATTGCCCAAGTCCCATATAAACTATTGTTCAACATCCTTTCTGACTCTAAGCATGTTTGCCTAGGTTCTAGAGTCCCCAAGTCTCTTGGTAACCAAGTTTGGGTGGTTAGCCCTGTAGTATTTGGCTGGTAAAAACTGTGCCCAGCGGGTATCTTGTTGTCTGAATCATACCTAAAGTCTACACAGGCTAATGTGTTGGAGATGAGGTAATCCTCTAAACCCAAGCCCCCCTGCAGCAAAAGGTTTTGCAATCTTTTGCCAGCTAGTCCATATCATTTGCTTCCTCTGACCAACCCAAAGGATCCTGTTGAAGCTTCTTTCCAACATAAGTTAGGTGCTTTTCTTCATCACTGCCATTTGTAATATATAGGAAGGGAATGTTATTAGAATGCTCCTGAGTAGGGTGATTCTACCACCATTAGATAAGAAAAAATTTGTCCAGCACTGTAATTGACTATTGGTTTTATCTACTACTTCATCAAACTGTGATTGTTTGATTCTTCCTTTGAGCAGTTGCACTCCCAAATATTTTAAGGGGATGGACATTGGGGAGAAGCCTGTGAGGTTTGTGATCCATTGCTTGGTGTGTCTGGGAACCTGTTTGTTGAAAAGTATTTGGCTTTTTTCTTTACTAAATTCAAACCCTGAGATGCTTTGAAATTCCTTTAGGCATCCCTGAAGCATTCTAGCAGCAGCCTTGTTTTCCCTTAAAAATATCACAATGTCATCAGCATATATCAGATGGCTGATGTCCAGGGTTGAACTGTGTTGATATTGATTATAATTCTTCCTTTTACTTGGATTGTCTATCAGCCTAGAAAAATAATCTATTGCTAGGATGAAGATTGTAGGTGATAAAGGATCTCCTAGTTTTACTCCTCTTGATGCTTTGAAGAATATGAGCTTTCCCATTAACAAGGACTCAGTTTCTGTTTCCCTCAAGCCATATTTTGATAATCTGACATGAATCCTTAGTAAAACCTCTGGTCTTCAGCATATTTATCACAAAATTCCAATTTATCATATCATAAGCCTTCTTAATATCCAATTTATAAATCATATTTCCCCCCTACAAGGCCTGTCAAGGTCTTGCAGCAGCTCCTGGGTTAATAAAACATTATCTCCAATATACCTGCCCTTCACAAAAGCTACCTGTTTGGGGCTAATTAACTGCTGTAAATGTTGTTGGATTCTATACAGTATAATCTTACTAATAATTTTTCTAATGATAGTAGTTAGGCTAATTGTCCTGAAGTGATGTCAATACTCCTTTCTGCTGTTCTTTGGTATGAAAACTATATTAGCTGCACTGATATAATTTGGAAGCTCCAGTCCCTGAAAGAAACCCTGGATGGTAGGTACAACATCAGCTTTTATGACCTCCCATGCCTTTTTATAAAAGTCAGAAGTGAACCCATCAAGTCCAGCAGCCATGGAACTGTCAATGGAGTTGAGTTCCTGTCTGATCTCCTCTTCATTTGGGGCTTTAGCGAGATTTATGTTTGCAGTATATGGATGATCTGAATTGAACATCTCATTGTCAATTTATCCCCTATAATTAGAGGTGTCAGACATCAGGTTATGGCAGTATTTCACTGCACTCTCAGCAATTTCAATTTCATCCCTTATTGTCTTCCTTGCATTATCTTTGATCATGTGGATCATATTGCACTTTCTTTTATACTTTATGCAAGCATGGAAGAACTTAGAGTTCCTATCTCCTCCAATAAATTTAAAAGTGGCAGCTTTATGTTTCAAGAATTTCTCCTGCCAGGCAATGACAGTGAGTAAATTTTCATTTACTTCCATCGAAGTAGCCTCATCTATCTTTCCCTGCATGATAGCAATTTCGGTAGCCTTTAGATCCTGCTCAGCCTGCTCCAACTTTCTCTGTATGTTGCCAAAAGTGTCCCAGCTCCAATTTTTTAATGCCTTGCTAATTTTTTTTTTCTGTAGACCCCAAATTTTAACTAATGGGTTGGGGTGATCATACTCCTTCCAGTGTTCCTTGACTATGTTCAGAAATTCCTGATGGGAAGACCACAGATTTAGATACCTGAAAGGGTCCTTGGCTTGTTGTTGGTTTGTAGTTATAGAAAATAGCAGTTGTCTATGGTCAGATCCTGCCAAGCTAAGATGAGTCACATTAGTATGCAGAAATAATTGAAACCAGTTGTCATTGACTTGAAACCTATCTAATCTTTCCCACAACTTCCCTCTCCTCCAAGTAAAGTCAGGCCCATTGTACCCCAAGTCAAACATACCCGCCTTATTAAGATTGTCATTAAATAAGGTCATAGCAGCCAAGTTGGGGGGTCTGCCCCACATTTTTTTGCAGGAGTAGACATACAATTAAAATCTCCCCCCACTATCCAAGCCTCCTGTTGACACTTAATCATGATCAAGTCCTTCCATAGCTCTTGCCTGACAGTCTTAGTACATCCTGCATATATTATATTAGCAAGGCCCTTTTGTCCTATCATGTTAAAGGAGAAAAGAATGAATTGAGGATGGTCCCTCAAAATCACACAGTTAACTTCGGCTCTGCAGAAAACCCAAATCTTATTATTTTGGTTAGTGAAAAGGTTGTAACCTGGGAAAATTATAAGAAATTTACTAGTATTATGATGCACCTAAGGTTCTAAAATTACAAAAAACCAAAGTTTATGCTTCCTGTATAATGACTTAAGTCTTTTAAGAGATAAGGGGTGAGCAATCCCCCTAATATTCCAACATAGTAGATTAATCATGTTAGTGAGGTAGGTGTGAGGAAGGTTGAGACCTTGATCTGGTTCTCTCCCTTGTATTTTGAATGATGTACATTTTCTGATGATTCTGTGGGCTGCCTTAGATTTGAGTAAGCTCTTCCTTCTCCTTCTTGTCATCCAATTTGGCTTTCCTTTTCTTTTTGGCCTTTTGAATTTGCCAGTCCTCTTCCAAAGCTTGGGTCATCTCTTATATTTCTTCCACAGTAGGTGTGCAGCCTTTAGTTCTTGTCTTCAATTCACTGTCTTTACTGTTAATCTGAGGGGATGAGCTCCTTTCTCTGTAGGTGGACAACTTCTCTTTTTCAGCATTTGTATTATGGTTTATATTTTTTTCCTCCTCCACCAAGATAGGACTTTGAGTCCTCAGGAGGGGTACTTGCTACTGAATGTTGTTTGGAATTGTAACTTCCCCACTGATTGCTCCATCAAGACCTGATCTTGCAAGTTGAAGTTCTCTTCAGCAGGAAGGTTTGTTGTCTATATATATATAACATTGTCGTTGCCGGTCCCAAGCACAGATGTGAAAAGTGGAGGGTTGCATTAGGTAGTTGACAATTATCGTAAAACTTGTCGAAAAAAATCATGCCATGAATCCTTTTGATCATTGTGTAAGTGCTAGGGCATCCCCTAGAAGCAACATGCTGTATAGCTTGAATACAATAAAAAGTGTGCAAGGGCCGCTACACCAGCTCCTGGGTGTAGTGTTAAATAAACATGGGTTCCCACATTACAGACGAATGCAGGTAAAGAAGTTAGTCCATGAAACTAATGAAACTAATATTAAATAGGATTTTGGAATATAGGAACTCTCAATGGTAAATTAATCGAATTAGTTGATATTTTGATTCAAAGAAAAATTAATATCTTATGTATTCAAGAAACTAAGTGAGTTGGAGAAAAGGCTAAGGCGATTGATAATTTAGGTTTTAAACTTTGGTATTCTGGTATATTGAGCTCAATTTTGGTTGAGGTTTAGTTTTTCCTCTTTAGTAGCCTAGGGTTTAGCCATAGGACTTTTCCTGTTGACTATTCCTAGAAAACTAGACATGGAACCCTCACCATTAGAAATTCCAAACTCTTCTCCACTCAACTTGAAGTTCCACATGATGCTCTCAACCTCTAGCACTTAGTAGGTGGGGTCACTATGGGGGAAACTTAAGATGAGTCACCCATAGCATTACTGGACCTTAGGGTTGACCTTGGGTGTTGGTCTGGAGCTAAGGCACTCACTACACTTATCTACACCCACAATCACTCACTATCCTAAACCCTGAATTTCTAGCCTAGATCCCTTGATCTTTTGGGATACTCATGTAGATGATCCCCTAAACCTACTAGCCCTAGGGCTATGGTTTAGCTAAGACCAATATGTAGAGGACCCAAAATGGGTTTTCCATTGGTACATGACTTATTGGTGATGGTTGGTACCTCAACTCTACCAAAATACCCATCTTGGCCTTTTACCCCTAAAACACCCCCAAATTACCAAAATACCCCTCTTGGACCCAAAATTCAAAAAATTCCCAAAAAATCCCAAATATTCTTAATTTCATTTCTCTCAACTACCACATTACCCAATTTGGTCAATTTGACAATCTTTAAGTAAAATCCCCAAATTACCCTTTAAAGACTCAAATTGCCCCAAATCCAATTCAAATGTCCATCAATTTGATCTCAATTGACCCCAGTTCCAATCCTAAACTCAAATTCACTTTTTATATGACCAAAATAAACCAAATACAAGCTCAATTGGTCTATGATTTGAGCCCAATTTTAATTTGGGTCAAAACCCCAATTTTGACCATATGACCTAATCTCACCAAATTGAACCCATAACCTAGTCAATTGGCCTTAATTAATGTTGAAAAATCTTTATAACATTATTATACATCAAAATCAACCATCAATTGGCCTTGGTGAAGTCTCAAATCCATTTGATTTTGGCCTAAATCCAAAACTCCCAAATTTAGCCTCAAATTGGCTAAGTCCCCAAATTTCACCCAATTGATTGATTTCACCTCCAAATTGGCATATAAATGTTGTAAACTCTTCATGCGGTCCCTATTGACCATTTAAAACAATCAATTTAGACTTAGCCCAAGGCTGACCCAAGCTAGACCCAAGCCTAGCCCAACATGACCAAATTGATTAAAGTTTAAAATTCCCTCAAATTGACCCTCCAATTGGACTCAAAACCACTTCCATCCTTCACCAAAGTTGTTCCTCATTATCATCTACACCAAATGAAAAAATTATTTGGGCCAATTGACGTGGCTAACCTAGCCCAAACCTAAGTTTTGGTCATTTGCACCCACTTGGACCCATGCATCAAATGTGACCTAACCTCCCTAAAGCCAGCAAATTAACTCCACCACAGCCATTAGTTGGACTTATTGACCAGTCCAAACACCATGAAATTATCTAAATCAAGCCATGGACCAAAGGACCTCGAAATTAAGGGATCTTATTTCCAAAAATGCACATGCTTAAGATATCTTTGCCAAATTAAAGCACATTTGCATTAAATTGTTGTGATGGATTCCTCTGGGTTCCCTGAGCACATATCCACCTCCTCCTGGCCGGCCGGCCAGCCTAGTGGCCGGAAAAGTCCAAAACTAAGAGCCACTCCGATGGCACCTCACCCAAATCAAACCTAGAGGCCAGTTAATCCAAATCAAACTATGGAGCTCCTCTGCCCTCAACCTAAGCACCACATTACACCTCCTAATCGGCCATGACAACCACCATAACCCCATTTTTATAAAAGGCCACCTCCATGGCCGTTAAACTAAGTGCTGAAATTTCCTTAGAGAGGCCTCTCAAAACTTCACACAGAGCTTCAATAAGATCCCCTCAGTGCATTCCAACCATTTTCCCTCACCCATTCCAATTGCCAGAGCTCAATTTTGAGCTTGAAACCCTGCCGGAAACCAGGACAGAACCCAATACACCTCCACACTCCACCAAACTTTAATTGCTTGTGCCCACACCTTCACAAGAGTGAAAGGAGCCAAAGCCCCATCAAATCCTCCTTCCAAAGAGCCTCTACCATAGCTATAGACCAACACCTGAAATCGAGTTTGGTTGAATTCATACCTAGGCCTTTCACCAAGACTAGGGACTCAATCCCTAGCCTCCTTGGACCCCAACAAATGTGCCGAGCACCTCTGATTGAAGCCTCCCTTCTCAGAGCAAAGGTATAAAACTTCTCCTTCTCTCGAGCTTATTTTGATTCTCCATTTACTGAAGCTTGATTTCATGGCATCTTAACCATATGGATGTGTTCGTCTCACTTAGACGAGTCTATAGGATCAAACCCAAAGCAATTTGGTTGAGTTTAGGCTGAGATCTTAAGGTTTTAGTGTGGACTGGTACGGGATCATTCTATCAGGGATGATGACGGGGAGCCGTTCGATCAAGCGTGTATCAAATGGACGAGGCAGATCAAGCGGAACAACGCTTCAACATATAAACAGCGGGCCGAGTTAGCAAGTTACGTGGACGGTGGCGTCCAACCAGAGCGCGCCACGCATTCCTTCGGAGCTGCCTAGGATCTAGTCAGCACGCGCGGTTTATATAGATAAATAGGGCTTTTCTTATTTATTTAAATCCCCTTAACTTAGAAAATTCATAACTTTGTGTAGAAAAATAAAAAAAAATAAAATGAAAATACTCCTTTGCTCAGTGAACAAAGGAGAACAATGTGGAACAAATTTCAAGTCTATTTCATGCATATTTTATTTTTAATTAATTAAACACTATTTTGAATCATTTGATTCTCCATGCATAATGACACATCACCTTGGCTTGGAATTTTAGCATGTTGTGGCCTCTGTCACGAGAAGTATTCTCTGATTTTTTCAAAGTTAGAGGAGCTTCCTATACAGAGACCCATTTTTTTCAAGTTATTTTACATTATTTCTTTAAAATAATCATGAAAATTAGCATATTGGTTATAAAATCCTAAGAAAATTTTGGAAAGTCCACCATGGCTAGAGAAACCTTTGAAAATAATTTCATTGGTCAGGTCATTTAAAATGTCCTTAAATTTTACAAATACTAAATCACTAAGATAATTAATTTTGAAAAATTTAAACAATTAAATACTTGATTTTTGATCTCCATTGTGATTTATGATCCATAGAACTCATCATAAAAATTTCAAAATATTTTGAGTTCATTTGACACCTTAAGATGAATTTTAAAGATAAATACCACTTTTAACACTTAAATGATTTTTAAAAATCAAAATATAACTAAAAAAATTATGAAACTTAATTTTTTGAGTTTTGTGTGATCAGGGGTATTTTCTAAAAATAAAATAATATTTATAATAAAAACTTGATTTTTAGCCTATTTTAAATATTTAAAATAATTAAAAATCCATAAAAATTATAAAAAAAATAAAACTCGTGGAAATTCTCTAAATTGCTTCCTAATCACTTAGGAACAATTAGATTATATTTCCTGATTTTCTAAATAAAGATATTGAATTTCAAAGCTTAAAAATAATTTTTTTAAAAAGGCTAAAAATGAGTTTTTTACTAAAATAATTCCAATAAATCAAGGAAATAAAAAAAAAATATAAATTTATTCCTCTGGGTTCTCTGACCTTAGAGAGATTTTTCAAAAATACAAAATTTAATTTTCATCACCTAAAATATTTTTTTTATTAAATAGCGCATATATTAAAATAATTCTAATAAATCACAGAGAATTTAAAAAATTATGGAATTTTGTCCAAAGTCTTCTTTTGTCTAGGTCTATCTCCAATAAAAATTTCAAGGGATTATAATTTACCTTGGTCAAGTTAGGAATTTTCTTTGAAAAATTCTATCTTTGCATGAAAATAATTACATAAATTAAATTAAATTTTGAAAAATCACATTTTCTCCTCTGATGTCTTAATTGACCCATAAATGAGGTAGAATAAAAATTTCAAAATCATTTGAATTGGATTTGACAAATTATGAAGTATTAGAGCCTTAGGGGCAAATGTGTAATTTTGGAAATCATGCCTTAATTAACATTTAGGCCTAATTCAAAGAGGGGAATGGGTAACCTCTGATCTTAATCAATTTATTTGAGGATTGAAACACAAAGGGTTTAATTGGTAGAAACCAATCTCAATTTCTTAATTAAGATTAATAAATTTCTAAATTATTAAAATTTGGAAGTTTATTAAAATTAAATGATCCTCGAAGTTTATTAAAATTAAATGATCCTGGACTTAGGGGTATGACTTTTGAAGTCAATAATTAATCAATTTAATACTCCTATCTTGATTTTCAAATAAAATCCAAATCATGAATACTTAAAGCTTAACCCTTTTCAAAACTAATTAAGACACTCACATGAGCCTTAAGGGTTTAGTGGTGACTTAGGCTGAATAAAAAAATTGATTAAACAAGGATTAGAGAAATAAATATAACTAAATCAAACATCATTGAAACACCACTAAGCCCAATTAGGATTAAAAATTTGGCTAAGTGTTCAAATTACACTAACTTGCCCCTTTAAGGGTCTTCACCCACATAACTCTTAAATTGAATGACAAATGATAATTACCCTTTTCTTAGGGATAATTGAGACATCAATGTTCACTGAGCATTAAGGGTATTTATAGGATGAATTATCAAGCAACATAATAAGTTTTAAAAGACTCGGAACTTTCCACTAGGCAGCGAGGGAGTAGCACGTACCTGCTTCTTTATCTAGATCTATTGGACACCTTGGAGATCTACTAAACTTAATATGTTTTGCTTGACAAAGTCATCCTCAATTAAAATCTTAAGGACTTACCAAGCTATGACATAGGGATAGGAAAATTACCAAAATTTTACCTTTCCTTCTATTCATAAACTTCCTTAACATGCATTTTAAGTTTTAGGTGGTAAAACGAGAAGACTCGCAAGGTACGCTTTTACAGTTTATAGTACCGTCTTTCTTCTGCCTTTTCCTTACATGTTTCATGCTTGCATTTACCTACATAAACTTGCATGTTAAACTTAACCATAACCCGAAACTAAAACTAAAATCAACCAAGATAAAATTCTCCGCCACAACATTCAAAATATAAAACAACTCAAAATTTAATCACAAACATCACACAAAAAAAGCCACAACTTCAACTAAATTAAGATGTCTCTATCGGATGATCGAAAATCCCTCGGAGGAGGTAACCTACGGTTGCTAACGAGGCTTCCCATGGTTTAAATGAAATTATGGATCCCTTAAGTTGGGTTTAGTAAGTTCATTTGGACTAAGTGAATCCAATAGAAAATAGTGATGCCGGAACGAGGGAACCGTAGGATCCTAACCGGTGCTGCTTTAATCAACTTTAATATGCCCTCATAAAATTTAAAGAACTTCAACCATAAGGCCACCAGATTTGATGTTATAACTTGACACACTAGATAACTCAAACTTGTCGTGGCAAGGAGCTTCGAGCTAGCATGGTGGGCAACCCTGCCATCTTCAACAGCAAAACCTGTCTTCCCCAGCTAAATCAATCTTCCTTCCTTAGACTTAAACAACAATATCATAGGACTTTGAGGTCGCTTGCTTATGCAATGTAAATCCTCACCTTATCTTTAGGCCTTTGCATAGCCCTGCTATACAATATAAGCCCTAACTCGTCTTAGGATTCCGAGATTGTCATTTGTCACGACCTAAATCCTAACATCTTCCAAGCTATTTGTGTGATCATTTCACACGAATGTAAGCCCTAACTAATAAAATTGGCAGGATGAAACACTTAAATATTTCTCCTCAAAACTGAAGCCAAACATAAGGATAGCTTGGGAAGTCACCGGAGTTCTCCTCTGGATCCATGACATCCCCTAGTCCTTCCTTTGGATTCTACAATAAAAATGTTCCAAATTTGAACCAATCCCCTTTCACACCTCTATGTCCGATTTTGTTGAAGAGTCCTAACCTTTGAAATTCCATGAAGATAATATTTCTTGATTTTTATCGAGAGTCTTCTTAAGTGACTATGGTCATTTAGGATGTAATTAACTATAGGGGCTTGCCCTTATAGGAAGCATGTCTGAACCCAGCTTAATATAAACCCTATTTAATCCTTTATATTAAATAGGGAAACTTGTCTGCAAATACAAAGGTTTCACAGACCAAACGGACGTCATACTTTCCGTAGTTTATTTGATCGAGCCTCATCCTCAAGTCTTGTGTTTATCCTTCAGGATAGATACAAGATCTGAGGTACAGTGCTATTTCATTTTAAACTATGAAAAATATGGGGTCAGTTTGATTTCATACTTCAATGTCCTTCCGAAGCGGGCGACGTGATTTTTATTCCGGCGACCGACAGCTTCTTACGGGCAACTCTTCCCCACAAACCAACCCAAAATAACTCCGATAGCTTCTAGCGACTCTGCTGGGGACGTGCTTTTCTCTCTATACAAATCAAGAAATATTATTTTCACACATCGGTAATATGTCCATGTCCCTCTTGGGCCAGATTACCCTTCCTCCGTTGGCATCCTTTACCCGTTTCTATCTTGGGAAAGTACATCTAACTCTTTGGTCTTCAGGACTAGCTGTTCAGAGGGGTTCAGAAGACCATTAAGGACTCCTTAAACTTTATGTGGGGCGATCCCCAATAGGTGTGTCGGTGGACTAATTCCACCTGGGCATTTTCTGCAACTAATTGGGTCCCGCACTGGGTCCTAAAATTTTTCACATCTCCCTTCCAAATTTGGTTTGCTACTTTGCCAATTAAACAAAATCGTGTTGTGCTGCGCGTACTTTGAAAGATTAATTAAATTTTAAAACTTTTTGAACAAAGATGTTAAAATTAACTGTAAATTAGGACCCGCCCGATCTACAGATTAACCTCTATTTTCAGTGCTTGCACTAAAAATTATGAGGTTTTCGACCATATAGCTAACCCTAAAAGTTTCTGTTTTAAAGCCCGCTGCGATGGCCTACCCAACGCTGACCATTTCCTGCAACCTGCCAACGGACCGCAGCGCCCGGAACGTCGCTCCCACCATCAAGTTCGGAGCTGGATTTGAAGACCTCGAGGTTATCCTCGGGAAAGCCCAATTCGTGGTAATGAAGATCGCTGCTCCAGAAGTATAAGAGCCGTCTGTAGAATTCAGTTTGAACTGCCTTTAGGACTTCTCTACCTGCAAGAAGGCTAAAGCTGCTGTCATCAAGCGTGCTATCCCTGCTACTGCTAAGGGAAAAGAAGTAATGGTCATTGAAGATTCGACTGAAGGATTAACTGTTCCGTCCTGAGACATCATCGTCAAAGAAGAAGAGGGTATGAGTACCCAAGGTCGCTGCACCGATACAGTTCAGTGAGCCTGCAAGACAGGAAGTAAAACCAGTGCCTGAAATATCTGACATCGTCGCGACGATAGCCAGCGAGATGGAGGAACAAGTTGAGGATTTCCATCAAGGTCCTCTAAATCTTAAAGTAATCAAGGAATCGATAATTGAGGAAAAATTTGAGAAACTCAGGATCGAGATTTCTGAGTTAGCTCGAGAACACAGAGTTTCCGTCAATAGTGACAATGAGGATTTTGATTGCAGTGATTACTTGGAGGAGGATTTCATGGATGTCCATGTGATCGAAACTAGAGCTACCACATCTGCGCGCAAGGCTCAACCTCACACTGAAGAGAACGCTGGAGATGAGATATGTAGGGTCATCCTCCTAAGGGATGAGCAAGTTGTTCTATTGGAGAAAAGAATAGAAGAAATGACTGCAGCTATGACCGCCATGGCCACCATTCAGGGGCAATCACAAGCACCAAGATTGGCTTCTCCAGAGATTAATCAGCCAGAAATCTTACACATTGCAGATGAAAGGAGGGAGGCTACTTCAACAGACAAAGAAGAACAACTAAAGAAGGATTCTCCATCAGGTGCCATGCCAGAAAAAAGGTTCAAGCAAATGGTTGAACAAGTGCGGGAGGCCTTAGCCCAGTCCAAGGGCGGTGCATCAATTTTAAAGGGTAGACTTTACCCAGAGGAGTTCGATGCCGTCCCTTTCCTTAAGGGTTTTGTGAGCCAAAACTTCAAGATATTTGATGGGACTGGAAATCCCAGATAGCACATAGCGCATTTCCGAGCCAATTGTGGCAACACGAGGAATAGCGAAGCTCTACTATGCCAACAGTTCTTCAGCAGCTTATCAGGGATTGCTTTCGACTGGTACACTGACTTGCCCAACTGGTCAGTTAAAACATTTTCTGAGTTGGAACAATTATTTGTGAAAAGATTTGCTGGGGCGCAACATCATGTGTCTATTGGAGAGCTTATGATGGAGAAGTAGAAGCCTAGTAAAACCTTGGCAGACTATATTTTGAGGTGTAGAAACCTTAGCATGAAATGTGAACCTCAGCTACAGGAACATCAAGCGATTGAGATTCTACTCAAAAACTTTCATGGGTCAATAGCTTTCATGCTTAAGGGACTCACCATCAAATCCTTCGAGAAGCTACTCAGTAAAGCCAACAGTCCTCAAGAAGAAATGAAGCACATGGAGCCACATGAAAAGGCTAAGGTGACCAGAGTGTTCGAAAATAAATCAGAGGTAGTCGCAACTATCGACAAAGGAAAGCAGTCGATAAAGATATATGCAGAAGATCATCATCAGTCTTCGTCACAGTACTCTCAGAAACAGAGCAGTCAATCCAACCAACGACCGTCTCAGGAAGGATCACCTCGAACAACGGGTAAAAGAGTATCCCTGTTAGAGCGACAGAAAGTTGTTTATTCCTTCAAAGATGAAGCTGTACCTAAAATATTCAAAAGCTTGATGAAGAAACCATAATTCAAACTGCCTGATACAAAGAAAACCGAAGAGGTGGATAAGAAGAATGAACCAAAATATTGCCCGTACCACCGGTTGCTTGGACACACTATAGACAAGTGTTTCGTCTTTAAAGACTGGCTCGATAAGAACCTCAAGGAAGATAATATAACAATCCCGAAGGAGTATTTGAGAGAACCTGAAAAAGGTTCCGTAAACATGATTTCAGCTGAGTCAATTTCCCCAATTGATCCATATGTCGAAACAGATAGATGGAGTACAACTTGGGATGAACTCCAAAGGGTCCTCAATCGAATACAAGATTCATCGAAATAGGCCTCTATGAATATCGAAGAAGGATGGAATAAAGTATGGAGCGGATCGTCCAAGAAGATACTGAACAAGCTACAATCTACATCAAAACAAGCCTCCATTCAGAGTCTGCAGCATACTGAGACCGAGATGAAGATTTCGCCAGAAAATCCGTCATCGTCTAGGATAAAGAACAGGAAAAAGAAAAGCGTCACTGCCAAGATTGATAGCACGTGGGGTAGGATAGGGACTGCCTCTATTAGATTGGTTGTCTCGGATTTGGGGAAGAAAGTCCTCAAACCCTTGACTTTGTATGATTATCTTTTTGTCCCTTCGGGGTCTTATGAATATAATGGTTGTGATTTCAGCTACGTTTTGACCATTCCTGGTAATAACGTGACTGATTATAACCAAGCTAGCTGCGATCTCGATTCCCACAATGATCCTCAAATCGTACTTGAGTCCGATGAACTCGTTATCAAGGACAAAGAAGAACTCAATGATATCGCTTAAGACAGCACCGATAATGAAGAGCCAACTCTCGAGCTTCATGGTGCACCGTTTGCCATCAAATTAGACCTCTCCAATGAGGAGCAAAAGACACCGGAATATTCAAAAATGATATCTCAAGAAGAAGAAATCACAGAAGTCAACTTAAGGAGCGGAAAAGTATTACCACTGAGAACAGCTCCAACAGACAAGGGAAAACAAATAATGACTCGAGAAGAGGTACCCCCACCTCCGCCAGTGGAAGAACCACATAATCAAGACAAAATCAGAGGATCGTACAAAGTAGACTACAACGTGCTAGCTCATCTTAGGAAGTTGCCTGCCCGACTAAGCATCTACGACACTCTGATCCTGTCAAAGGAGATGAGAGAATCTCTGGTTACAGCTTTTCTAGATCCAGAAATTTGCTCAGCTCAGTTGGCTAGCACATCCTCAGATGAACTTTGCTCATTGGGAGAAAAGTCAGGGGTAACTCTCACAGATGAAGACTTGCTGCTCGGTACCGCCGACCACAACCGTTCGCTCTACATCTCCGTCAACATTGGCAGATTTGTGTTATCCAGAGTTTTAGTGAATCCTGGAGCATCTCTTAACTTGATGAGTCTATGGACGTTAGCATATTTGGACTTTGACGTTCAAGAGCTCATCCCCGATAAGATGATGTTAAGAGGATTCAACCAAAAGGGAGAAAGAGCCCTTGAATCAATTTCATTACTTATGAAGGTCGGAGAACTCGTAATAACCATTAAATTTCATATCATCGACGTCGAGACTCTTTTAACGCTATATTGGGTCAACCATGGATTCATGAGCATAACATGGTTCCATCATCCCTACACCAGTGCATTAAATACCGCAAACATGGGCAAGAAAATTGCATCAAGGGAGATCTACAACAATTTTTAGTGCATGAAGTTGGTATCCATGAAGATGCTGCCTACTACGTGCCTCCAAAGAAGACTGTCTTCTCGCACGAAATTTTGACAAACAAAGGTAAAGATTCAGAAGGATCACAAAAAGGAGACCAGACAACTCCGCTTCAACAACTTTCTACCACTCCCTTACAACGAGTTGGTTGAGGTTCTTCTAGTTCAAGCACCCGAGGTCGAGGCCGGGGACGCGGACGAGGAAAGATCAATTTAATTGATAAATGGACTAGGCCAACTATCAACATTGGTGATGAAGACAGTTCTGAAGATGAGGTAATGATGAAAAAGCAGAAGAAGCCTCAGTATGAGATATCCCTAGAAGATACATAAAGGAATGAATATAAAACAATGTATGATAGGATAAACCACTATGTGGATACTATGACCCTCACTCCGATTCTTCCTCAAAAGGCCGAGAGTTTAGAGGTCAAGGAAGTCCATAGTGTTGGTTCAAAGCCGATTAAATTTTACCGTGCTTCTACCTCTACTGAGCTTGAAAAACATGTAAATTTGGATGTTGATTCTAATGAATTAATGGAATTAACTTTTGGTTACTTCTCGCCTTGTGTTCAAAAGTTAAGTCAATAGGGACACTTACCAAAATAAATGCCAAAAGATAAATTTCAACTTTTTAAAAAATTATGGAATGTTAAAAGTCGAACTCCCAATTCTAAAGAAGGTCTCGAATTTTGTACAGTTGGACCAGTCGATGATTCTGAATTTTGCATGGTTGTTACTAGTAAGTCAGAAGAGGATTGTCTCGATATAGAAGACGACTCTGCTGATCAACCAATAGAAGATGCTCTACCAAAATTTGAGGAAGAAATTAAATCCACTGTCGATGAATTGGAGGAGATTAACCTCGGGACTGAAGAACGACCCCGACCTACATTTATAAGTTCTCTACTTGATGACGAAGAATCTGCAGAACTGTTCAAACTATTAGCAGAATTCAAAGATTGCTTCGCATGGAGCTACGATGAAATGTCAGGACTGTCAGCAGAAGTTGTAGTCCATAAACTTGGGGTGGACAAGAATGTAACCCCAGTAAAACAAGCTCCAAGGAGAATGCGCCTCGAGATAGAACAACAAGTCATCGCTGAGGTAAAGAAATGGATAGACGCCAACTTTGTTAAAGAGGAGCAGTACCCCACGTGGTTAGCCAATATTGTACTTGTTAAAAAGAAAAATGGACAGATCCGCGTTTGTGTCGACTTCAGAGATTTGAACAAGGAATGTCCAAAAGACGAGTTTCCACTACCTGTACCAGAGATGATGGTGGACATCGCTTCGACACATGAGATTTTCTCCTTCATGGATGGTTCATCGGGATATAACCAAATTAAGATGGCTCCCAAGGATGCAGCGCTTACAGCTTTCAGAACACCAATTGGATTCTTCTGCTACACAGTGATGCCGTTCGGCCTAAAGAACGTCGGAGTAACATATCAGCGTGCAATGACAAAGATTTTTGACGACCTCATTCACAATCAAGTAGAATGCTACGTGGATGATCTGGTCATCAAAAGTAAATGGAAAATAGACCATTTGTATGATTTGAGGATTGTGTTTGAATGAGTACGACAATATGACCTTAAAATGAATCCCTTAAAGTGCGCCTTTGGCGTCACCTCCGGGAAATTTCTAGGATTCATTGTCCGTCCTCAGGGAATCAAGATCGACTTGGATAAGATTAAAGCTATCTTGGAAATGCCTTCCCCTAAAACCTTGGAGCAGCTACGTTCATTCCAGGGGAAGTTGACATATCTGAGATGCTTTATTTCTAATCTGTCAGGTAGGTGTCAGCCTTTCTCGGCATTATTAAAAAAGGACGCCAAATTTATTTGGGAAGAGAAATGCCAGCGGGCCTTTGAGGACGTTAAATAACATTTAATGACACCTCTTGTTTTGGCAGCCCCTATCCCAGGGAAACCGTTGATACTGTATACCGTGGCTTTAGATGACTCTCTTGGAGCCCTCTTAGCCCAAATCAATGAGGAGAGAAAAGAAAATGCACTCTACTAGTTGAGTCGTCGTCTAATACCGACGAAGATAAGGTATCCACCTATTGAGAAGCATTGTCTAGCATTAATTTTCACCGCCCAAAAGCTTAGACATTACATGCTTTCTCATAAGATCACCCTAATTTCGAAAGTTAATCCATTGCAGTATTTGATGACCCGACCAACACTCTCCAGATGTTTAACAAGCTTGTCAATGATCTTATTGCAATTTGATATAACTTTTGTGCCCCTCCGTGCTATAAAGGGACAAATTTTAGCAGACTTTCTCGCTGCACACCCACTGCCAGCTGGGTCCTCTCTCAACGACGAGTTACCAGATGAGAAAATACTACAAATGGAATTTTCTAGTGCGCAGCGCTGGAAAATGTACTTCGATGGTGCTTCGTCATCCAGGAAAGACAAAGGATCAGACATAGTTATACTAAGACAGGGATTGGTTTAATTTTTATTATGCCAGATAAGGGTATGTTGAGGTTCTCATACCACCTGACAGAGCCGTGCACCAACAATGAAAAAGAATATGAAGCCTTAATCACCGGATTGGAGTAGGCAATCTCAATGAATATAACAAACATTGCCATTTATGGTGTCTCTCAACTTGTCATCCAGCAAGTCGCCGGACAATACAGAATTTTTAAACCAAGATTAGCAAAATACCATCAGTACGCGATGAAGCTCCTAGAGCAGATTCCTGAGGTGACTTTCTACCGGATTCCTCGGGGAGATAATGCCCATGCCGACGCTCTAGCAAAACTCGCTAAGGAAATGGCGTGTCCCCCGGAGGATTCCATCAAAGTCACGATGCAAGGAAGACGAGTCTTGTCTCGAAATGACTTCAAAACTCTACACAAACTTGGAAAAGAAGAAATAATAAATATAGCTGCAGACATCAACGAAGATTGGCGCAAGCCATTAATAGAATATTTTCATACTGGGAAGCTGCCGGAGGACAATTCTGAGGCACTCCACATCACAAGAAGGGCCGTGTCTTACGCCTTGGTGGGAAATGATCTCTACAGAAGATCATTCGATCAAATGTGGCTACGATGTTTGAGCTGAGCCGAGACACAAAATATTATCAAAGAGGTACATGCCGAATTGTGTGGCGCTCACCAGTCAGGACCAAAAATTAAAATGAAGATCAAAAGACTCAGATATTATTGGCCAGCAATGATGTCCGATTGCATGGATACAGCCAGAAGATGTTACCAATGCCAAGTGCATGGGTTGGTCTTACACCAGCCTCCGAATTTGCTACACCCAACTGTTGCCTCGTGGCCATTCGAGTGTTGGGGCACAGACATAATAGGTCCGATAGACCCTCCATCTTCTAAAGGACATAGGTTCATACTTGCCGCTACAGATTATTTCTCCAAATGAGCAGAGGTAGTACCGTTACGTGAGGTTACGACACAACACGTCCTTCAATTTTTCAAAAGCCAAATTGTCTACCATTTTAGAGTACCCTTAAGAATAATCTCTGACAATGGGACAACTTTCAAAAGCACAAAGATCAACATTTCGTCAGAAGACATGGGATAGATTGAAGATACTCTACAATTTACTATCCCAGAGCAAATGGTCTGGCTGAAGCTTTCAATAAGACATTGATATAAATTTTGAAGAAAACCCTGGATGAAAATAAAAGGGATTGGCATAACAAACTGTTAGAAGCCTTATGGGCCTACCGGACAACTTTTAAGACTCCCACTCAGTGTACACCTTATACGCTCGTGTACGGGACTAAGGTTGTGCTACCGCTAGAAATCCAGACACCATCTCTCAGAGTTGCCGTTGCCAACCAACTCACAACGGAAGAAAACACAAAACTCAGACTTGAAGAACTGGAGAGTCTCGAGAGAAAACGATTGGAAGCACAACAACATTTGGAGCTCTACCAGGCAAAGATGATACAAGCCCATGACAAATTGGTCCGCGCAAGGACATTCAAAATTGGTGACCTCGTAATCGTGCTCTAAAGACCTATTCTTGCTCGCCGAAAAATAGGTGGAAAATTTGAGGCAACTTGGGAGGGACCATTTGTCGTTGAAAATTTCTATACAGGAGGAGCCTACCAGTTAGTGGACTTCCGGGGCGAAAGACCCATGTTACCGATAATTGGACGATACCTGAAAAACTATTACGCAGCCTAATGTCGCTTGCCTCCGCTTGCCTCTGCTTGCTTTGAAACTTTGAAACTTTGATTGTTTTAGGATTATCTATATGACCATATATCTATGACCGGGTCTAAATTTTGTAATTAATCTCATATATAATGAAAATTTTCAGAAAATTTTTGAACTTCACACGTTCTCTTTTCTACTTTTGAATTAAAACAAAAATCACACATAAAATGAGTAATCCTTTTCATCAAAACAAACTAAAATTTACTTTAATAAATACATTGTTTTGCTCTTATTCATGCCAAACTTTGGCCCACTGACGTTTCTTTCTGTCGTCTGCAGAAAAATTTGAGGACAGAGGCTGATCTTTGCCTTCCAGGACGGCTGGAACCTCACACTGAATGAAGAGATGGCGCCACAAGGAGGTGTCATAGATTTCAACATGGATTTCAACCAGATTGATATAGACTACGACGGTCCTCTAATAGACGTAGTCAACAATGAAGAAAAGAAGGGACTGCCTTCACTGTTGAGGGTGACCACTCAAGACGATGTGTCACGTAAAGGTAAAAACGTGATAGCGGAACAAGATCCGATGGGGGGCCCAGCCGACTGCCCTCCATGATAGCTACTCTAGCAAGGGGCCTAATAGCTGCCCATAGTGAACAACTACCAAATACTCCACTCTGCAGGACGCAACGCAGAAATGCAAGCCAAAAGAAACAGAGAGCCTTTCTGCGATAGGAGCGCAAGCGCCAAAGAGACATGAGCAGTTTTCTTACCCCCATTCTTGAGGGACATATTTATGATCCAAATTTGAGAGAAACTTCTGCTAGCCTGCCCACTGCAGATAAAGATTCATGATTTGTGACAGGATCAAATGTGCCCCCGGTCCCAGATATCTTGTGCAGAGGTTGCTCAACATGCAACGTTGAGGTACCAGCCAGGACATCAGTCACGGGCGCATTTGTAGAATGCCCGGACTGCAATGTTCTACTTCTACAACATTTCAGTACCTTAGAAGAATATACTTCAAGCACCAACGAGTCTCAGACTCTAGATTTTGTGGCAAATGAACCGTATGTCCTACTGGGGACGGATCAACGCGCACCATGGAGCCCAGGATCATACATCCCACTTGAGACTGAATCTTGTATTCCGGATCGGCCAGCACCAGTTTGGATTCCCGCCGAGGCCCGGAGGAAGGAACGCCCCAGGTAGCTGCCAACTCCCGGTATGGTAGAATACTTAATAAGCAAAGTAAACAAAAGAGAATTCGAGTTCTATGAAGAGGTTCAGGGAAAGTTTATCAACATATTGGAGGGCCTGGAGCTATATAGCAGGCTTTTCTTTGAAACTGATGTAAGAAGCATTCTGGACCGCATCTTCGATTTAAGAGATAGAGGTCGAGCGGGCCTTTTCATGGAGAGAACGTATTCCGAGCCGAAGAAATGGAGGCGGGGAAAGGGAAGAATCACCATCCAGTGAGGCTGTTGCTACAATTTTACAAACGACAGACAGGGAAATCCACCTGGGATCGTCAGGTACGAACAAGTGGATCCATTACCACCAATGATAAAATGGATGATCAAGAGAATGGTTAAGTGAAATATTCTACCCGCTACTTGCATTCCCAACAATTGTATCATCAACATTTATGAAGAAGGTGACTGCATTCCCCCACACATTGACCATCATGACTTTGTGAGGCTTTTTTGCACAGTCTCATTCATGAGTAAGAGAAATATTCTGTTTGGAAAAGAAATCGATATAGTCGGCTCTGGCGAATTCAGAGGGGCTATGGAGATTCCTCTTCCAGTAGGTTCAATACTTGTTCTTAAGGGCAACGATGCAGACGTTGCCAAGCACTGCATTCCAGGAGTATGACACCGTAGGGTGTCTGTAACCTTCCGCAGAATGGATGACAGTAAATACCATATGGATGCCAGCAGGACCCGAAATTGGAGGAACTATTTCCTTACGAGCTATGAGAAGGTTGTACCTCTGAGTACATGCGAAGGGAATTCTTATCCTGGAGCATGACTCAGAAGGTCTGCTTGATCAAGAGCTCAATATACCAAGCACATAGAATTCACTTGCTTTCGTTTAACAAGCATGACATGTATTTGATGTAATCAGTCTATGATGTACTCATATCTTGAGATGACTCTCAATGCATTTCAGCATGTATTACATGATGTACTCTTTTTGAGGCATTAGCCTATGTTTGATCTGTAGCATCTTTATTGAAGCAGATTAATGGAAAATTCTCTCAACTTGTGCCTTTTTGTCAATTACCTTTTTGTGCGATGGATGAAAGCCGCGAACCATGCAATGGTTCAGAGTTCCAATGAACAAAGAATGAAACGACAAATTTTCAACAATAAATAAAACACAAATAAAAGATAATCATAAATGAATAAATAACAAAACAAATTTCTTTTTAAAATCAACCAATTAAAATTAAAACTTTAAAAACAAATTTTGAAAAATCAATTGTGATAAAAACAACAAGAAAATAAAATAAATCTGCTGAGTGGATACTTCCGTTTTCAGAATTTCCTACTTTTTGTGCACGCAACACAACCATCGTTATCTACATTAACTCTCTGCACATCCTTACAGAATTTCACATTCTGCACAAAACTCCACAAAGCCTTACAAATCTCCTTCAACAAGATCAACCCTTTTCACATGATACACTTCTGCAAATTTAGCACCCCAAGCCCTTTATAAATTTAAATCCTTACATCTTTGAATCAATATCCAAATTCTGATTCTTATATTCCGAGGTCAATACCTAAATTTCGACTCTCTTCTTCAAATTTATACTTACATTTCAATTCTTACATTTCGGGGTCGATGCCTAAATTTTGACTCTCACATCTTTGAATGGATACTTACATTTCAATTCTCACATATTTGAATTGGTTCTTACATTTCAATTCTCTCATCTTCGAATTGATACCTACATTTCAATTCTTTCATCTTTGAATTTATATTTGCATTTCAATTCTCACATTTTAAGGTCGATACCTAAATTTCGACTCTCTCCTTAAAATCGATACCTAAATTTTTCATTTTCAAATCAGTCCTACATTTCTGATTCACTAAATTTGAGGTCGGTCCTTACATTCTGACACTTTCTTTTGAGAATTGACCTACATTTCAATTCTCGTTTCCGAATCAGTCCTACGTTTCTGATTCACTACATTTGAGGTCGGTCCTTACATTCCGATGCTTTCTTTTGAGAATTGACCTACATTTCAATTCTCATTTCCGAATCAGTCCTACATTTCTG
>NEWO01000156.1:615729-627040 GCA_003013225.1 Phalaenopsis aphrodite | reverse complement strand
CGACACTTTCTTTTGAGAATTGGCTTACATTTTAATTCTCATTTCTGAATCATTCCTACATTTCTGATTCATTACATTCGAGGTCGGTCCTTACACTCCGACTCTCTCTCTCTCTCTTTGAGTTGATATTTGAATTTCAATTCCCACCTCGGGGTCAACACTTACATTTTGACTCCCATCCTTTGGAAATCTTTGAAATTTCATAACTCAAAATTTACTCTCCGATCCCCAGCGAGAGTCCCTACTCCTTGATTTCAACCAGACGATCACCTGCTAATTCCCTGGCAGAAACATATCACACACACAACTCTACACATACTTCTGGGTCTGTTGACTTAGGAGTTTGAATTGGTTCTTGTTGATCTCGTCGGTCAACGCCAATACGTGCAGTGTACTTGCCCAGCACACCACACCTATTGGGGGTCCATTTGTTGACCTCAATTTTGGTTGAGGTTTAGTTTTTCCTCTTTAGTAGCCTAGGGTCTAGCCATAGGAATTTTCCTGTTGACTATTCTTAGAAAACTAGACATGGAACCCTCACCATTATAAATTCCAAACTCTTCTCCACTCAACTTGAAGTTCCACATAATGCTCTCAACCTCTAGCACTTAGTAAGTGGGGTCACTATGGGGGAAACTTAAGATGAGTCAACCTTAGGATTGCTGGACCTTAGGTTTGACCTTGGGTGTTGGTCTGGAGCTAAGGCACTCACTACACATATCTACACCCACAATCACTGACTACCCTAAACCCTGAATTTCTAGCCTTGATCGCTTGATCTTTTGGGATACTCATGTAGATGGTCCCCTAAACCTACTAGCGCTAGGGGTATGGTTTAGCTAAGACCACTATGTAGAGGACCCAAAATGGGGTTTCCATTGGTCCATGGCTTATTGGTGATGGTTGGTACCTCAACTCTACCAAAATACCCATGTTGGCGTTTTACCCCTAAAACACCCCTAAATTACCAAAATACCCCTCTTGGACCCAAAATTCCAAAAAATTCCAGAAAATCCCAATAAAACCCAAATATTCCTAATTTCATTTCTCTCAAATACCAGATTACCCAATTTGGCCAATTTGACAATCTTTAAGCAAAATCCCCAAATTGCCCTTTAAAGACTCAAATTGCCCCAAATCCAATTCAAATGTCCATCAATTTGATCTCAATTGACCCCAATTACAATCCTAAACTCAAATTCACTTTTGATATGACCAAACTAAACCAAATACAAGCTCAATTGGTCCATGATTTGAGCCCAATTTTAATTTGGGTCAAAACCCCAATTTTGACCATATGACCTAATCTCACCAAATTGAACCCATAGCCTAGTAAATTGGCCTCAATTAATGTTGAAAAATCTTTATAGCATTCTTATACATCAAAATCAACCATCAATTGGCCTTGGTGAAGTCTCAAATCCATTTGATTTTGGCCTAAATCCAAAACTCCCAAATTTAGCCCCAAATTGGCTAAGTCCGCAAATTTCACCCAATTGATTGCCTTAACCTCCAAATTGACATCCAATTAATATTGGAAACTCTTCATGAGGTCCTTATTGACCATTTAAAATAATCAATTTGGACTTAGCCCAAGCCTAATCCATGCTAGACCCAAGCCTAGCCCAACATGACCAAATTGATTAAAGTTCAAAATTCCCTCAAATTGGCCCTCCAATTGGACTCAAAACCACTTTTAACCTTCACAAAAGTTGTTCCTTATGATCATCTAAACCAAATACAACAATTATTTGGGCTAATTGACATGGCTGACCTAGCTTAAATCCAAGTTTTGGTCATTTTCACCCACTTGGACTCATGCACCAAATGTGACCTAACCTCCCTAAAGCCACCAAATTAACTCCACCACATCCATTAGTTGGACTAAGTGACCACTCAAAAAACCATGAAATCATCTAAATCAAGCCATGGACAAAAGGTCCCCCAAATTAAGGGATCTTATTTACAAAAATGCACATGCTTAAAATATCTTTGCCAAATCAAAGCACATTTGCATTAAATTGTTGTGATGGATTCCTCTGGGCTCCCTGAGCTCCTATCCATCTCCCCCTGGCCGGCTAGCCAGCCTAGTGGCTGGAAAAACCCAAAACCAAGAGCCACTCCCATGGCACCTCACCCAAATCAAACCTAGGGGCCAGCTAATCCAAATTAAACTATGGAGCTCCTCTGCCCTCCACCTAAGCACCACATTACACCTCCTAATGGGCCATGATAGCCACCATAACCCCATTTTTATAAAAGGCCACCTCCATGGCCGTTAAACTAAGTGTTGAAATTTCCTTAGAGAGGCCTCTTAAAAGTTCACACAGAGCTTCAATAAGGTCCCCTCAGTGCATTCCAACCCTTTTCCCTTACCCATTCCTTTTGCCAGAGCTCAATTTTGAGCTTGAAACCGTGCCAAAAACCAGAACAGAACCCAATACACCTCCACACTCCACCAAACTTCAATTGCTTGTGCTCACACCTTCACAAGAGTGAAAGGAGCCAAAGCCCCATCAAATCCCCCTTCCACAGAGCCTCTACCATAGCTATAGACCAACACCTGAAATCAAGCTTGATCAAATTCATACCTAGGCCTTACACCAAGACCAGGGACTCAATCCCTAGCCTCCTTGGACCCCAACGAACGTGCCGAGCACCTCTGATTGAAGCCTCCCTTCTCAGAGCAAAGGTATTAAACTTCTCCTTCTCCCGAGCTTATTTTGATTCTCCATTTACTTAAGCTTGATTTCATAGCATCTTAACTGTATGAATGTGTTCGTCTCACTTAGACGAGTCTATAGGATTAAACCCGAAGCAATTTGGTTGAGTTTAGGCTGAGATCTTAAGGTTTTAGTGCGGACGGGTACGGGATCATTCTATCGGGGACGATGACGGGGAGCCGTTCGATCAAGCGTGTATCAAATGGACGGGGGAGATCGACGTGGACGGTGGAGTCAGCGCTTTGGGAAATAAATAGCGGGCCGAGTCAGCAAGCTACGTGGACGGTGGAGTCCAACCAGAGCGCGCCACACATGCCTTCGGAGCTGCCTAGGATCTAGTCAGCACATGCAGTTTAAATAGATAAATAAGGCTTTTCTTATTTATTTAAATACCATTAACATAGAAAATTCATAACTTTGTGCAAAAAAATCACAAAAAAATAAAAATACCCACTTGCTCAGTGAACAAAGGAGAACAATGTGGAACAAGTTTCAAGTCCATTTGGTGCATATTTTATTTTTAATTAATTAAACACTTTTTTGAATCATTTGATTCTCCGTGCATAATGACACATCACCTTGGCTTGAAATTTTAGCATGTTGTGGCCTCTATCAGGGGAAGTATGCTCTGATTTTTCCAAAGTCAGAGGAGCTTCATATACAGAGACCCATATTTTTCAAGTTATTTCACATTATTTCTTTAAAATAATCATGGAAATGAGCATATTGGTTATAAAATCCTAAGAAAGTTTTGGAAAATCCACCATGACTAGAGAAACCTTTGGAAATAATTTCATGAGTCAAGTCATTTAAATTGTCCTTAAATTTTACAAATACTAAATCACTAAGATAATTAATTTTGAAAAATTTAAACATTTAAATGACTTGATTTTTGATCTCCACTATGATTTATGATCCAGAGAACTCATCATAAAAATTTCAAAATATTTTGAGTTCATTTGACACCTTAAGTTGATTTTTAAAGATAAATACAACTTTTAACACTTAAATGATTTTTAAAAATCAAAATATAACTCAAAAAATTATGAAACTTAATTTTTTGAGTTCTCTGTGATCAAGGCTATTTTTTAAAAATAAAATAATATTTATAATAAAACTTGATTTTTAGTCTATTTTAAATATTTAAAATAATTAAAAATCCATAAAAATCACAAAAATAATAAAACTCTTTGAAATGCTCTAAATTGCTTCCTAATCACTTAGGAACAATTAGAATATTTTTCTTGATTTTCTAAATAAATATATTGAATTTCAAAGCTTAAAAATATTTTTTTAAAAAAGGCTAAAAATGAGTTTTCACTAAAATAATTTCAATAAATCAAGGAAATATAAAAAAAATATAAATTTGCTCCTCTGAGTTTTCTGACCTTAGAGAGATTTTTCAAAAATACAAAATTTAATTTTCACCACCTAAATTTTTTTTATTAAATAACCCAGATATTAAAATAATTCTAATAAATCACAGAGAATTCAAAAAATTATCGAATTTTTTCCAAAGGCTTTGTTGGTCTAGGTCTATCTCGAGTAAAAATTTCAAGGGATTATAACTTACCTTAGTCAAGTTAGGAATTTTCTTTGAAAATCCTATCTTTGCATGAAAATAATTACATAAATTAAATTAATTGAAAAATCACATTTTCTTCTCTGATGTCTTAATTGACCCATGAATGAGGTAGGATAAAAATTTCAAAGTCATTTGAATTGAATTTGACAAATTATGAAGTATTAGAGCCTTAGGGGCAAATGTGTAATTTTGGAAATCTTTCCTTAATTAACATTTAGGCCTAATTCAAAGAGGGGAATGGGTAGCCTCTAATCTTAATCAATTTATTTAATGATTGAAACACAAGGCGTTTAATTGGTAGAAACCAATCTCACTTTCTTAATTAAGATTAATAAATTTCTAAATTATTAAAATTTGGAAGTTTATTAAAATTAAATGATCCTGGACTTAGGGGTATGAATTTTGAAGTCAATAATTAATCAATTTAATACCCCTATTTTGATTTTAAAATAAAATCCAAATCATGAATCATGACCACTTAAAGCTTAACCCTTTTCAAAACTAATTAAGACACTCACATGGGCCTTAAGGGCTTAGTGTTCACTGAGCATTAAGGGTATTTACAGGATGAATTATCAAGCAACATAATGAGTTTTAAAAGACTCGGGACTTTCCACTAGGTAGCGAGGGAGTAGCACAGACCTACTTCTTTCTCTAGGCTATTGGATACCTTGGAGATCTACTAAACTTAATATGTTTTGCTTGACAAAATCATCCTTAATTAAACTTTTAAGGACTTACCAAGGTATGACATAGGGTTAGGAAAATTACCAAAATTTTACCTTTCCCGCTCTTCATAAACTGCCTTAACATGCATTCTATGTTTCAGGTGGTGGAACGAGAAGACTCGCTAGGTACGGTTTTACAGTTTATAGTACCGTCTTTCTTCTGCCTTTTCCTTATATGTTTCATGCTTGCATTTACCTACATAAACTTGCATGTAAAACTTAACCATAACCCGAAACTAAAACTAAAATCAACCAAGATAAAATTCACCGCCACAACATTCAAAATATAAAATAACTCAAAATTTAATCACAAACATCACACAAAAAAAACCACAACTTCAACTAAATTAAGATGTCTCTATCGAATGATCGGGAATCCCTCAGAGGAGGTAACCTACGGTTGCTAACGAGGCTTCCCATGGTTTAAATGAAATTATGGAACTCATTAAGGTTGGTTTAGTAAGTTCATTTGGACTAAGTGAATCTAATAGAAAATAGTGATGCCGGAACGAGGGAACCGTAGGATCCTAATCGGTGTCGCTCTAATCAACTTTAATATGCCCTCATAAAATTTAAAGAACTTCAACCATAAGGCCACCTGATTTGATGTTATAACTTGACACACTAGATAACTCAATCTTATCGCGGCAAGGAGCTTGGAGCTAGCATGTGGGCAGCACGACCATCTTCAACAGCAAAACCTGTCTTCCCCAGCTAAATCAATCTTCCTTCCTTAAACTTAAACAACAAAGCCATAAGACTTCGAGGTCGCTTGCTTATGCGACGTAAATCCTCACCTTATCCTTAGGCCTTTGCATAACCATGCTATACAATATAAGCCCTAACTCGTCTTAGGATTCCGAGGTTGTCGTTTGTCACGACCTAAATCCTTACATCTTCCAGGCTATTTGTGTGATCATTTGACACGAATGTAAGCCATAACTAATAAAATTGGCAGAACGAAACACTTAAATATTTCTCCTCAAAACCAAAGCCAAACATTAGGATAGCTTGGGAAGTCACCGAAGTTTTCCTTTGCATCCATGACATCCCCTAGTCCTTCTTCCTTTGGATTCTACAATAAAAATGTTCCAAATTTGAACCAATCCCCTTTCACACCTCTATGTCCGATTTTGTTGAAGAGTCCTACCATTTGAAATTCCTTGAAGATAATATTTCTTGATTTTTATTGAGAGTCTTCTTAAGTGACTATGGTCATTTAGGATGTAATTAACTATAGGGGCTTGCCCTTATAGGAAGCATGTCTGAACCCAGCTTAATATAAATTCTATTTAATCCTTTATATTAAATAGGGGAACTTATCGGAAAATACAATGGTTTCACAGACCAAACGGACGACATACTTTTCTTAGTTTATTTGATCGAGCCTCATCCTCAAGTCTTATGTTTATCCTTCGGGATAAATTCATGATCTGAGGTACAATGCTCTTTCATTTTAAACTATGAAAAATATGGGGTCAGTTTGATTTCATACTTCAATGTCCTTCCAAAGCGGGCGACAGGATTTCGATTCCGGTGACCAACAGCTTCTTACGGGCAACTCCTCCCCACAAAGCAACTTGAAATAACGCCGACATGGTAAGAGTCGCACTAGAAATGGTGTAGGTGTAATTATAGATAAGAGTTTGAAAGTAATGTTGTAAAAATTAATAGAGTTGGAGATAGAATTATAGCCCTTAAGATTATCATTGATATTAAGATTTTTAATATTATAAGTGCATGTGATCCTCAAGTAGGTTTAGATGCAGGATCTAAAGATAAATTTTGGAATGACTTAGAAGCTTTAATACAAATATATCTTTTGAAGAAAGAATTTTTATTGTGTTTGAACGGTTACGACGATATGACCTTAAAATGAATCCCTTAAAGTGCGCCTTTGGCGTTACCTCCAGGAAATATCTAGGATTCGTTGTCCGTCATCGGGGAATCGAGATCGACCCGGATAAGATTAAAGCTATCTTGGAAATGCCTCCCCCTAGAACCTTGAAACAGCTACGTTCCTTCCAGGGGAAGTTGGCATATCTGAGACGTTTTATTTCTAATCTCTCAGGTAGGTGTCAGCCTTTCTCGGCATTAATTAAAAAGGACGCCAAATTTATTTGGGAAGAGAAATGCCAGTGGACCTTTGAGGACGTTAAACAGTATTTAATGACACCACCTGTTTTGGCAGACCCTATCCCAGGGAAACGTTGATACTTTATACCGCGACTTTGGATGACTCTCTTGGAGCCCTCTTAGCCCAAGTCAATGAGGAGGGAAAAGAAAATTCTCTCTACTACTTGAGTCATCGTCTAATACCGACGGAAGTTAGGTATCTGGTTATTGAGAAACATTGTCTAGCACTAATTTTTGCCGCTTAAAAGCTTAGACATTACATGCTTTTCATAAGATCACCCTAATTTCGAAAGTTAATCCATTGCAATATTTGATGACCCGACCAACACTCTCCGGACGTTTAGCGAGATGGTCAATGATCTTATTGCAATTTTATATAACTTTTGTACCCCTCCGTGCTATCAAGGGACAGATTTTAGCAAATTTTCTCGCTGCACACCCACTTCCAGCTGGGTCCTCTCTCAACGACAAGTTACCGGACGAGCAGATATTACAGATGGAGTTTTCCAGTGCGCAGCGCTGGGAAATGTACTTCGACGGTGCTTCATCAGCCAGGAAAAATAAGGGATCAGGCACAGTTACACCAGGCAAGGCAGGGATCGGTTTGATCTTTATTACGCCAGATAAAGATATGTTGAGGTTTTCGTACCACCTGACGGAGCCGTGCACCAACAATGAAGCAGAATATGAAGCCTTAATCACTAGATTGGAATTGGCAATTTTGATGGATATAACGAACATTGCCATTTATGGTGACTCTCAACTTGTCATCCAGCAAATCACCGGACAATACAGAATTTTAAAACCAAGATTAGCAGAATACCATCTGTACGCGATGAAGCTCCTGGAGCAAATTCCTGAGGTGACTTTCTACCGGATTCCTCGTGGAGATAATGCTCATGCCGACGCTTTAGCAATACTCGCTAAGGAAATGGCGTGTCCCCGGGAGGATTCCATCAAATTCACGGTGCAAGGAAGACGAGTCTTGTCTCGAAGCGACTTTGAAACTCTACACAAACTTGGAAAAGAAGAAACCCTGAATACAGTTGCAGACATCAACAAAGATTGGCGCAAGCCATTAATTGAATATTTGCATATTGGAAAGCTGTCAGATGACAAGTCTGAGGCACACCACACACAAGAAGGGCCGCTTACCTCTGCTTGGTTCTGCTTGCTTTGAAACTTTTGAAACCTTGATTGTTTTAGGGTTATCTATATGGCCATATGTCTATGATCGGGTCCAAATTTTGTAATTAATCTCATATATAATGAAAATTTTCAGAAAATTTTTGAACTTTACACATTCTCTTTTCTACTTTTGGATTTAAAATTCCATTAAATTAAAACAACTCACACATAAAACGAGTAATCCTTTTCACCAAAACAAACTGAAATTTACTCTAATAAATACTCTGTTTTGTTCTTGTTCATGCCAAACTTCGGCCCACTGACGTTTCTTTCTGTCGTCTGCAGAAAAAATGTCAGGACAGAGGTTGATCTTTGCTTTCCAGGATGGGTGGAACCTCGCACTGAATGAAGAGATGGCGCCACAAGGGGGTGTCATAGATTTCGACATGGATTTCAACCAGATTGATATGGACTACGACGGTCTGATAATGGGCATGGTCAGCAATGAAGAAAAGAAGGGACTACCCTCACTGTTGAGGGTGACCACTCAGGACGACGTGTCACGTAAGGGTAAAAACATGATGGTAGAACAAGATCCGATGGAGGGGCCCAGCCGACTGCCCTCCATGATAGCTACTCCGGCGAGGGGCTTAATAGCTGCCCACAGCAAACAACTACCAGATACTCCGCTCAGCAGAACACAACGCAGAAATGCGAGCTGAAAGAAACAAAGAGCCTTCTTGCGACAGGAGCGCAAGTGCCAAAGAAATGAAAACAGTTTTCTTACCCCCATTCCGGAGGGACATATCTATGATCCAGAGCTGAGAGAGACTTCAGCCAGCCTGCCCACTATAGATGAAGAATCGGGGTTTCTGACAAGAATGGCTGTACCCCCAGTCCCAGATATCTTGTGTAGAGGTTGCCCAACATGCAACGTCGAGATACCAGCCAAGACATCAGTCACGGGCGCATTCGTAGGATGCCCGAACTGCAACATTTTACATCTACAGCGTTTCAGTACCTTAGAAGAATACACTGTCAGCACCAACGAGTCTCAGACTCTAGATTTTGTAGCAAACGAGCCGTATGTCCCACTGGGGACAGATCAATGCGCACCGCGGAGCCCAGGATCATATATCCCGCTTGAGGCTGAATCTCATATTCCGGGTCGGCCAGCACTGGTTTGGATTCCCGCTGAGGCCCGGAGGAAAGAACGCCCCAGACAACTGCCAACTCCAGGAATGACAGAATACTACAAAATAAGTAAAGTAAACAAGAGAGAATTTAAGTTCTATGAAGAAGTTCAAGGAAAGTTTATCAACATATTGGAAGGCCTGGAGTTATGTACCAGGGTTTTCTCTGAAACTGATGAAAGAAGCATCCTGGATTGCATCTTTGATTTGAGAGATAGAGGTCGAGCAGGTCTTCTCATGGAAAGAACGTACTCTGAGCCAAACAAATGGATGCCGGGGAAAGGAAGAATCACCATCCAGTGTGGATGTTGCTATAATTTTACAAACGACAGACAGGGGAATCCACCTGGGATACTTAGAAATGACCAAGTGGATCCGTTACCACCGATGATCAAGTGGATGATAAAGAGAATGGTCAAGTGGAATATCCTACCCGCCACCTGCATTCCTAACAGTTACATCATCAACATTTACGAAGAAGGTGACTGCATTCCTCCGCACATTGACCATCATGACTTTGTGAGGCCTTTGTGCACGGTCTCATTCATGAGTAAGAGTAATATTTTGTTCGGAAAAGAAATCGATATAATCAGCCCTGGTGAATTCAGAGGAGCTGTGGAGATTCCTCTTCCAGTTGGTTCAGTACTTATTTTGAAGGGCAACGGTGCGAACGTTGCCAAGCACTGCATTCTAGGAGTACGACACCGTAGAGTGTCCGTGACCTTCCGCATAATGGATGACAGTATGATTCCATATGGATTCCAGCAAGACCCGGAGTTGGAAGAACTGTTTCCTTACGAGCTATGAGAAGGTTGTACCTCTGAATACATGCGAAGGGAACTCTTGTCCTAGAGCATGACTCAGAAGGTCTGCTTGATCAAGCACTCGATATACCAAGCACGGAGGACTCATTTGCTTTCTTTTAACAAGCATGACATGTATTTGATGTAATCAGTCTGTGATGTACTCATGTTTCGAGAGGACTCTCAATGCATTTCAACATGTATTACATGATGTACTCTTTTGAGGCATTAGTCCATGTTTGATCTGTTGCATCCTTATTGAAGTAGATTAATGGAAATTTCTCTCATGTTGTGCCTTTTTGTCAATTGCCTTTTTGTGCGATGGATGAAAGCCGCGAACCATGCGATGGTTCAGAATTTCAATGGACAACGGACTAAACACAAATGAAAAAATAATCATAAACGAGTGAATAACAAAACAAATTTGTTTTTTTAAATCAACCAATCGGAATTAAAACTTTAAAAACACATTTTTGAGAAATCAATTGTCATAAAAATAACAAGAAAATAAAACAAACTTGTTGAGTGGATACTTCCATTTTCAGAATTTCCTACTCTTTGTGCGCGCAGCACAACCATCGTTATCTACACTAACTCTCTACACATCCTCGCAGAATTTCACATTCTGCACAAAACCCCACGAAGCTCTACAAATCTTCTTCAAAATCAACATTTCCACGTGACACACTTTCGCAAATTCAACATCACAAGCTCTTTGTAAATTTCAAATCACATCTTCAAATCAGAACCTAAATCCTGATTCTTTCATCTTTGAATCAATACCAACATTTCAATTCTCATTTTTGAATCAGTCCTAAATTTCTGATACTTTACATTTGAGGTTGGACTCTATATTCCGATACCTTCTTTGGAGAATTGACCTACATTTCAATTCTTATTTTCAAATGAGTCCTAAATTTCTGATTCTTTACATTTGAGGTTGGACCCTATATTCCGATACCTTCTTTGGAGAATTGAACTACATTTCAATTCTCATTTTCAAATCAGTACCTAA
>NEWO01000156.1:570698-615228 GCA_003013225.1 Phalaenopsis aphrodite | reverse complement strand
GAGAATTGACCTACATTTCAATTCTCATTTTTGAATCAATCCTACATTTCTGGTTCTTTACATTTGAGGTCGGACCTTATATTCCGGCACTTTCATTTGAGAATTGACCTACATTTCAATTCTCATTTCCAAAGCAGTCCTACATTTCTGAATCATTACATTTGAGGTCGGTCCTTACACTCTGACTCTCTCTCTCCCTCCCTCTTTTTGGATTGATATCTGAAGTTCAATTCCTACCTCGGTGTCAACACTTACATCTTGACTCCCATCCTTTAGAAATCTTTGAAATTTCATAACTCAAAGTCCACTCTCCAATCCCTAGTGAGAGTTTCTACTTCTCGACTTGATTAAGCACACAATCTGTTAATTCTCCAGCAGAAACAAATCACACACACAATTCTACACGTACTTCTGGGTCTGCTGACTTAGAAGTCTGTATTGGTTTTGGTTGATCTCTTCGGTCAACGCCAATACGCGCGGTGTGCTTGCCCAGCACACCACACCTATTGGGGGTCCATTTGTTGACCTCAATTTTGGTTGAGGTTAAGTTTCTCCTCTTTAATAGCCTAGGGTCTAGCCATAGAACTTTTCCTGTTGACTATTCCTAAAAAACTATACTTGAAACCCTCACCATTAGAAATTCTACCCTTTTCTTTACTCATCTTGAAGTTCAACATGTTGGTCTCAACCTCTAAGCACTTAGTAGGTGGGGTCACTGTGGGGAAACTCAAGATGAGTCACCCTTAGGATTGCTGGACCTTAGGATTGACCTTGGGTGTTGGTCTGGAGCTAAGGCATTCACTACACTCATCTACACTCACAATCACTCACAACCCTGAACTCAAATTTCTAGTCTAGATCCCTTGATCTTTTGGAATACTCATGTAGATGGTCCCCTAAACCTACTAGCCCTAGGGCTATGGTTTAGCTAAGACCACTATGTAGAGGACCCAAAATGGGGTTTCCTTTGGTCCATGGCTTATTGGTAATGATTGGTACCTCAACTCCACCAAAATACCCATCTTGGCCTTTTACCCCTAAGACACCCCGTAATTACCAAAATACCCCTCTTGGACCCAAAATCCCAAAATTCGAAAAATTCCTAGAAAATCCCAATAAATCCCAAATATTCCCAATTTCATTTCTTTCAACTACTACCTGACCTAATTTGGCTAATTGACCATCTTTAACCAAAATCCCCAAATTGCCCTTTAAAGACCCAAAATTCCCCAAATCCATCTCAAATGTCTATCAATTTGATCTTAATTGACCACAATTTCAATTATGAACTCAAATTAACTTTTGATATGACCAAAATAAACTAAACCCAAGCTCAATTGATCCATGATTTGAGTCCAATTTTGATTTGGGGCAAAACCCCAATTTTGACCATATGACTTAATCTCACCCAATTGAACCCATAGCCTAGTCAATTGGCCTAAATTAATGTTGTAAAATCTTTAAAACATTTTTACACATCAAAATCAACCATCAATTGGCCTTGGTGAAGTCTCAAATCCAATTGATTTTGGCCTAAATCCAAAATTCCCAAATTTAGCCCCAAATTGGCTAAGTCCCCAAATTTCACCCAATTGATTGCCTTAACCTCCAAATTGGCATCCAATTAATGTTGAAAACTCTTCATGAGGTCCCTATTGACCATTTACAACAATCAATTTGGACTTAGCCCAAGGCTAACCCAAGCCTAGCCCAACATGACCAAATTGATTAAAGTTCAAAATTTCTCCAAATTGACCTTTAAATTGAACTCAAAACCATTTCCATCCTTCACCAAAGTTGTTCCTTATGATCATCTACACCACATGCAACAATCAATTGAGCCAATTGACATGGATAACCTAGCCCAAACCCAAGTTTTGGTCAATTGCACCCACTTGGACCCATACACTAAATGTGATCTAACCACCTTAAAGCCACCAAATTAACTCTACCACAACCATTATTTGGACTTACTGACCAGTCCAAACACCATGAAACCACCTAAATCAAGCCATGGACCAAAGATCCCCCAAATTAAGGGATCTTATTTCCAAAAATGCACATGCTTAAGATATCTTTGCCAAATCCAAGCACATTTTGCCCCTGGAGATCGAGCCGGACAGCGCTTTGAGACATGAATAGCGGGCTGAGTCAGCAAGCTACGTGGGCGGTGGCATCCAACCAGAGCGCGACACACACGCTTTCAAAGCCGTCGTAGGATGAGGTGGCACGTGCGGTTTAAATAGAAAAATAGGGGCATTTTCTTATTTATTTAATCCTCAAAACTTCAAAAATACATAACTTTGTGTAGAAAAATCACAAAAATAAAATAAAAATATCCTCTTGCTCAGTGAACAGAGGTGAATAATGTGGAATTATTTTCAAGCCCATTTGATGCATAAAATATTTTTAATTAATTAAATATCATCTTGAATAATTTGAATAATGTGAAATTTTAACACGTTGTAGCCTTTGTAAGGGGGAACATTCTCTGATTTTTCCAAAGTCAGAGGAGGTCCCTATATAGAGATCCAAATTTTTCATCATCTTCCATATTATTCCCTTAAAATAATCATGGAAATTAGCATATTGGTCATTAAATCCCAAGAAAATCTTGGAAAATCTACCATGACTAGAGAAACCTTTGAAAATAATTTCATGAGTCAATCCATTCAAAATATCCTTAAATTTTCCAAATACTAAATCACTAAGATAATTGATTTTGGAAAATAAAAACATTTAAATGACTTGATTTTTTATCTTCATTGTGATCTATGATCCAGAGGACTCATCATAACAGTTTCAAAATATTTTGAGTTCATTTAATAACTTAAATTGATTTTTAAAGATAAATGCCACTCTTGACAATTAAATAATTTTTAAAAAATCAAAATATAACTCAAAAAATTATGAAACTTAGTTTTTTGAGTTCTTTGTGATCAGGGGTATTTTCTAAAAATAAAAATTATATTTAAAGTAAAAACTTGATTTTCAGCCTATTTTAAATATTTAAAATAATTAAAAATTCATAAAAATCAGAAAAATAATAAAACTCATGAAAATGTTCTAAATTGTTTCTTAATCACATAGGAACAATTAGAATATTTTTCCTGATTTTCTAAATAAAGATATTTATTTTCAAAGCTTAAAAAATAATTTTTAAAAAGGCTAAAAATAAGTTTTCACTAAAATAATTCCAATAAATTAAGAAAAAATCAGAAAAATATAAGATTTACTCCTCTGAGTTTTCTAACCTTAGCGAGCTTTTTCAAAAATATAAAACTTATTTCATCACCTAAAATAATTTATTTTTATTAAATAGCCCAGAACTTAAAACAATTCTAATAAATTACAAAGAATTCAAAAAATTATGAAATTTGATCCAAAGGCTTCTCTGATCTAGGTATACCTCCAGTAAAAATTTTAAGGGATTTTAATTTACCTTGGTCAAGTTAGGAATTTTCTTTGAAAAATCATATTTTTGCATTAAAATAATTATATAAACTAAATTAAATTTTGAAAAATCACATTTTATCCTCTGAAGTCTCAATTGACCCATGAATGAGGTAGGATAAATATTTCAAAGTCATTTGAATTGAATTTAACAAATTATGAAGTGTTAGAGCCTTAGGGGCAAATGTGTAATTTTGGAAATTTTGCCTTAATTAACATTTAGGCTTAGTTCAAGGAGGGGAATGGGTAACCTCTAATATTAATCAATTTATTTGATGTTTGAAACACAAAGGGGTTAATTGGTAGAAACCAATCTCACTTTGTTAATTAAGATTAACAAATTTCTAAATTATTAAAATTTGGAAGTTTATTAAAATTAAATGATCCTAGACTTAAGGGTATGACTTTTGAGGTCAATAATTAATCAATTTAATACCCCTATGTTGACTTTCAAATAAAATCCAAATCATGAATCATGACCATTTAAAACTTAACCCTCTAATTGAGACACTCACCTAGACCTTAAGGGCTTAGCGGTGACTTAGGTAAAATCAAAATTGACTAAAAGAGGATTAGAGAAATAAACATAACAAAATCAAACATCCTTTAATAATCACTAAGCCCAATTAGGACTAAAATTTGGCTAAGTGTTCAGACTATAATAACTTGCCCCTTTAAGGGTCTTCACCCACATAATTTTCAAATTAAATGATAAGTAATAATTACCCCTTTCTTAGGGATAATTGAGACATCGATGTTCACTGAGCATTAAGGATATTTACAGGATGGACCATTAAGCAAAATTATAAGTTTAAATGGACTTGAAGCTTTTCACTAGTTGGTGAGGGAGAGGCATGGACCTGTCTCCCCCTCTTAACTTGTTGAATACCTTAGAGGCCTATTAAACTTAACATTCTTTGCTTAAAGGAATCACCCTTAAACTTTTAAGGACTCACCATAATACGACATAGGGTTAGGAAAATTTTACCTTTCCTGCTCTTCATAAACTGTCTTAACATGCATTTTAAGTTTCAAGTGGTGGAACGAGAAGACTAGCCAGGTACACTTTTACAGTTTTTTAGCATTGTTTTTCTTGTACTTTCATGCTGTACTTTTATACCTGCAAATTTGCATGCTAAACAACGATCTCACCCTGCATGAAAACTAAAACCATCAGGATAGCCACATACCCAAAACCAAAACTAAAATCAACCAAGATAAAAGTCACCGCCACAACATTCAAAATATAAAACAACTCAAAATTTAATCACAAACATCACATAAAACCACAACTTCAACCAAACTAAGATGTCTCTATTGGATGATCGGGAATCCGTCGGAGGAGGTAACCTACGGTTGCTAACGAGGCTTCCCACAGTTTAAATGAAATTATGGAACTCATTAAGTTGAGTTTAGTAAGTTCATTTGGACTAAGTGAATCCAATAGAAAATAGTGATGCCGGAACAAGGGAACCGTAGGATCCTAACCGGTGTCACTCTAATCAACTTTAATATGTCGTCACAAAATTTAAAGAACTTCAACTATAGGGCAACCTGGTTTCATATTATAACTTGACACAATAGATAACTTAAACTCGTCGCGGCAGGAGCTTGGAGCCAGCTTGGTGGGCAGCACGGCCATCTTCAGCAGCAAAACATATCTTCCCCAGCTAAACCAATCTTCCTTAGACTTAAACAACAAAGCCATAGGACTTTGAGGTTGCTTGCTTATGCAACGTAAATCCTCACCTTATCTTTAGGCCTTTGCATAGCCCTGCTATACAATATAAGCCCTAACTCATCTTACGATTCCGAGGTCGTCGTTCGTCACGACCTAAATCCTCACATCTTCCAGGCTATTTGTGTGATCATTTTACACAAATGTAAGCCCTAACTAATAAAATTGGCAGGATGAAAACACCTAAATATTTCTCCTCAAAATTGAAGCCAAACATTAGGATAGTTTGGGAGGTCACCAAGGTTCTCCTCTGGATCCATGACATCCCTTAGTCCTTCTTCCTTCGGATTCTACAATAAAAAAAAATGTTCCAAATTTGAACTAATCCCCTTTCACACCTCTATGTCTCATCCTGTTGAAGAGTCCTACCCTTTGAAATTCCTTGAAGATAATATTTCTTGATTTTTATCGAGAGTTTTCTTAGGTGGCTTTGGTCATTTAAGATGTAATTAACTATAGGGGCTTGCCCTTATAGGAAGCATGTCCGGACCCAGCTTAATAGAAACCCTATTTAATCCTTTATATTAAATAGGGAAACTTGTCGGCAAATACAAAGGTTTCGCAGACCAAACGGACATCATACTTTCCTTAATTTATTTTGATCGAGCCTCATCCTCAAGTCTTGTGTTCATCCTTCGGGATAGATACATGATTTGAGGTACAATTCTCTTTCATTTTTAACTATGAAAATTATGGGTTCGGTTTGATTTCATACTTCAACGTCCTTCCGAAGCTGGCGACGGGATTTCGATTCCAGCGACCGACAGCTTCTTACGGGCAACCCCACAAACCAACCCAAAATAACGCCGACAGACTTGTTATTTAATTCTAATAAATGGTTTAGTTTATGTAGATTTCTATAGTCTTTATTCACTGGCGGATGTCCTTTGACAAGCTACCCACAAAGTTTGCTTCAAACCCTATAATGTAGTGCCTTTAGGTTTAGGGTTTAAAGTTTGTGTGATAATGCAATTTTTGAGTCATGGCATGCGACAGGGTATTACCTAGCATATTCCCTACTGTTGTCTACCCTAAAGGCCTTGCAGGTATAGTAAATAAACACAGAAGTAAAAGCAGTAAATAAAGTGTAGCACAAAGGCAGTAAAATGTGATAAATGTAAAATAAGAATGTGTGCATAGGATTCTTACCTCTAATGTAAGGTTAGTACAATATAATATAGTAATGTTCAGAAACTTTAAATAAATTATAGGAAAACCAGAGGAGAACTTGTAGAAGTCATAAGAAAGGTCGAGCAAATAAAACAAAAAGCAATGTCACAAATAAAAGAATGCGGTTGGGTATAATAATTTTAGTTTGGGGTGAGCTCAGAACTAGGGTATGTTCTTCAAAATCAAACTTTGGATAGAAGATACCAGCCAAACAATCTAAAAATAGTAATTCTTGGCCTCAATCAAACTTATTAACAAGTGGAATTTTCATTGGATAATATTCAAAATCCTTTGATATTGTCATGCATGTTGAGTTTAATTAGAAGTCAAAAGTAGTAGCATCATAAGAGAAGTAATATATATATTCTATTGTTATGTTATGTGTAGGTGTTTTGACAAATTAGATAGTCCAAAAGCTAATCACTCTGATCAAATTGGAACTACCGACAACCTAAGAAAGCCAGGGGGCAACTTCTTACTGATAGTTGGTGAATAGTATTCTTGGTCCTATCCTCTCTCTAAAGATTGTTGAGGTAGGAGATGCTATCTTAATATCACAATCTTAGCACACGTAAGCATTATCATCATTGCCCTTACCACCAAGACAATCCAACTTCTACCAGCTTGATGATCCATATGTAACAATCCAAATATCCCCAATTGCTAGGAGGATCTGAGTATAAATATCAGGCTCAGATCTCGAAGCATTGAGTTTTATTATAGGCTAAGTTGTGACAGGGATTTTCTTTAATTCATTTAATTAAAAAAATGTCTTAAATCATAACTTGGTGCATCCTTATGTTTAGGGATGATTTCTATTCAACATATTGAAGTAAATCCAAGTGACCTATAAGATATCCAAGATCTTGTAATAATTTTGGGAGAATGGTTTTAAACAACGATAAAACCACTTGGATTTTCATAAGTTCCTTTTGGTTTTATTATGCTGTTAAATTAATCATCCTATGTTAAATTATTACATTTTATGTTGTGCTAAGTGCTTTATGTCTTAATTGGCCCATGAGTGAGGACAAAGTTCTTAACTTCAATGTTTAACAAAGAGTTATTTGGATAAACTTCTCTAGGGTGTACTTACAGAGTTAAAGGGATTTCGCTCCTTCCCTTCAATTAGGTTTGCACTTATGGTGTTATCTAAATGTTTAAGTTCATTTTTGTTTATGTCTTAGCTAATCCCCAAGTGATATTAGAGCAAACCTAATTCACAACTAAGATCTTAAGGCCTATGGGTAGACTTGTAAATTTGGAAATAATTATGAAATCACTTGATCTTGATTGAAAAATATTGGATTTTGTTTCTCTATTAATTGATGGTTTAAATTATTGAGTTAAATACTTCCTAATTCAAAAAACCTTCACTTTAGAATCATTTAAAATTTCATCTTTCTTCCAATTCTTAACAATATTAAAAATTACAATTTTTCCTTTTATAGAAAAAAATTATGAGTGAGTTGATCCCATACATTCCCTAAAGTTTTAATCATTTTAAAAAGTTAATTTTTTATTTTTAAATGCCCTCCAGTCTAATTTAACCTAAATATTAATTAAATTAGGATAAAATGTTAAATTTCCAAAGTACCCTTACAGGGTTCTACCCAATAACTCCCTCATTTTCATTCAAGCAATCAAGAAAGTTTGTTGGTTGGTTACTCATGATACAATTAACACACTATAGGAGAATTTGAATTTTTGTAACATTTATTTATTTTATGTAATTAATTAAACCATTAATTGTGCATTTTCAATGTTAATTGATTTGACTTTTCAAAACATGTTTTATGTCTTTGAGAAAATTATATGATGTTCGCTAAGGTCAGAGAGTCAATCAGGTGAATTTGGGTGATTTTTTTGAAATTTATTTTAATTTTTATAATTTTTAAATGATCTATTGAAGAAAAATAAATAGAAAAAGTTTTTAAAATTTTTAAAATGCAAATTTATATCTTACTAACTTCTGTAACTTCAGAAAACTCAACAAAGATGATCTTATATTTCTATGATTTTTTTAATGAATTTTTTTAAATTACTAAATATGGATCCTTTATAAAATTAGGGCTTTCTATCTTAGGATTGTTCTCTAACCTCGGAAAAATCAGAGAATATCCTAACGACATGAACAATAAGCCCTCAAAATTTCATGTCATGATGATAGGTATTTATTTTTTTATGATTTAATTTGTTTATGTGGTTTTTAATTAATTTAAAGTAAAACGCTGAGAAAATGTTTTCAAAGTTTTTACCACATTATTCTCCTCTATTTACTAAACACACGGTTATTTTTATTTTATTTTTATTAGTTTTCTACACCAAGATATGATTTTTCAAAGTTTAAATCAATTTCTAAAATTAATTAAATCAGATAGTCCCATTTTAACTTAAAAATAGGAATATTTAAGTAAAATAACAATAATACCACATAAATATGCAAATAAAATTGTGGTATAGTGTAAATAATAGCTAAATACTACTACAATACAACAAGAAAAACATGGGTCAAGTTAAAACAGTGGAATAGTGAGAATAACACCTAAATACTACCGCAAACAACGAGAATAACACGTGCACTATTCATCTTCTCAAATGTTCCAGAATATGTAAAATCTCTAGCTTTAAACCCTTATATATCTCTTGATTCTCAACGTGATCAAGTGTGGTTCGTTCCTATACCATCACCTAAGCATGTAGATCACATTTATACGGCTACTTAAGCATGATGTGCAAGTTTGTTTCACAAAAGACAAAAATTGAATGAAAACTAGGTTTTTTGTGCTTTACCTTTTTCAAGAGTTGAAACCTCGATTGGATGGTTGATGAAGCTTCACTTAGGTCCGAGAAACTTGCTCTAAGTGTTGGTTTCTTCCAGCAATAGGTCCAAGCAAGAGTTCAACAAAGAGTTGGCTCAACCTTGGTCCATGGCTACATTAGAGAGCTCAAGATAAGAGACTTTTAATGGAGAATGAGGGTTTATAGTGTAGGAAAGCTTTTGGTATTGTTTAAGGGGAGGTTTGGTGGAGTTTATAAAGAAGCTAAAAAAATTTCCCTAGATTTAACTTCAAAATTAGGTTTTTGAGGTGGAAGGAAAGGGCTGAGAATGCTTAGAAAGAGCTTGGGAGAGTTGAGAGAGGGTTTGAAAGCAAATTCGCAGAGTTTCTCCAAGTAAAATGCAAAAGTCTCATTTCTCCATGGAAGAGTGTCTTCCATATAGGCAAAGAGAAGTGGCCAAATGACCAGGTCAACAAGTTGCTGAGGTAGAGGAATCCAATGCTCAAGAGCCATCGGGAAATAACCGAGTAAAGTAAGAGATGTTTTGGGTTTCCAAGCCATGGGGGCTCTTTGGATTTTGGAGTGTTCAAGCCATTAAGATGGCTGATTAGGTCGACATCAGGTCAATTCTTGCTGAAGATGTGCAGGGGTCAGAGATGGTGATAACCATTGTGTTGTGCCAAATGTCCAAAGATCTTGCCTTTAAAATGGAAAGAATTTTCAAAAATTTTGTGTTTATTCGGGCAAGACCCACAAATATGGGCATGCGCGGTTCTCCAAGTGATTTGCCAGCTTGGGGGTGTGACTATAGCTCATGTTAGAGATCTCCACTTTGGGTTAAAGAAAGTAATGATTAAAGCTAAGTGCTCTTAGAAGAGGCACCCCTTTTTTTCATTATAGAAAAGTGCACTATGCACAAGTTGTACAAAATCAAAGCTTTTTAATGTGGAGAAAATTTGGGTAAAAAGGATTTTAGAGGTTATTATTGTTGTTGTTATTGGACCTTGTATTGTTGGTGTATTATGGGGGTTACAAAAATGTGTAGCATGGGATTGCGGTGGATTGCTTGCGGGATTGTGGGGGAGCTACACACGAAATTACGGGGAGCTACATGAGATAGTAAGCGGGAGTCTGCTTGCGTGATTGTAGGGTCGTGCTCGTGAGATTACGATGAGCTGTGCTCGACCGTGGGCAGGTGTATGCTCGTGGGATTGTAGGGATGTGCTCGTGGCCACGGGCTAGGTACTATTCATTGTATTAATGTGGTGTTACTACAGCTTGGTGATGGCAGGAGATATTGGGCATGTTATTGAGGGTGTAAACCAGTCTTATTGGCAATTAACAAGGAGGGTTATTTTGTGGTGTCTTAGTTTTATTTAGGTGCTTTGCGTTGCCGCAATGCTATTAAAAGGGAACAGTGGTTTTTTTGTGGTGTTATCTAATTAAAAATTAGTTTTATTAGGATTTAAAGTGGTGTTATTGGTTGATTCTTGCCCAAATTAAACCAAAATCTAGTTTAAACTCTTTTCCACTTCAATTCATCCCATGGACAGAAGGCACAACATAGTTGGTGGATTTGGTGAGTTGTCAAGAGAGAAATTAGATTTGGATTTGTCAAAATTTTGTTGAAGCTTGGAATTTGATGGATTTTGAGATGAATTTGGATTTGTCAAATTGGTAACAGGGCTTGAAACTTAGTGGATGTGGAGTATGAGTTTGGATCTTGTGCAAGATTTGGGGTAAGTTGATGTGAGTTTAAATTTGGAGTCTCTGAAGATTGGATTTGAGGTCTTAGCTTGATTTTGGATTGAAGATGTAGGAATCTTTAATGGATTGGAGTGGTGAGGAGGTACTATAGTGTAGGTCCAAAGCATAAAAATCCTTACCAAAGCCTCATAGTCCTACAAGAACTTATTTTGGAATCTCCACATGTTAGTCCCAACCTTTTAAGTGTTGGAGGTTTATGACCATTCATGTGAGGTTCCAAAAGGGTCAAGCAGTACTGTGAAACTCAAAGGAGGGAAGATGTGAGGTGTGTGTGTGAAGTGGAATGCTCCAAGACACCAAGGATGAATAAGGAGTCCCTAAGGCCTTAGATTCTATGGACACTCATCCTTGAGCCTTCACATGTTGGTCATAAAACTTCTAAGAGCTAGAGGTTTTTGACAACTCATGTGAGATTTCAAAAAGAGCAAGGAGGTGGTTTGAAGTCCTAGAAGGGGTGGTTCTATCACTAGTTTTCTAGTATAGTTAAAAAGAAAGTCCTATTTCTAGATCCTAAGTACTATGAGGAAGACTAGATCTCACAAAAAATGAGGTCAGGAGTGTCCGATAATTTACTTCTAAGTCTTTTTAATTTATAGAATTAGGACCATGTGTGTATATGCGGTGTCTGGCTACCTTTTTCTTTTTTGTGATATGTTGCACCTAGCCTGTGCTTAATCTTTTATGCTTGGCTTGCATTTCGTTACTATGATGCGTGCTTTGCCAATTATGCCCTCTTCAAGTGATGTTTGTCTGAGAATCAAGTGTTATAACTTAGCTTCTCTAAGGACCTAAAATTACAAATTTTCTACAAATTTTCTAATAAAATATTTTGATTAACCAGAATTTAGGATTAAAACAATTCATGATATTTCAAAATCAGTCTCACATTCTTGCATGGCCTTCGGGCCAGATTTTAAATGGGTTTCATAGCATGAACATATCCTTAGACAGATAATAGGATCTCCATGCTTAGGACTAGATAATTGCATCATATTGCACATCCCATGAAGAAGTCCTCATGCTTCTCAAACCTAACTAGCCCAATATATATTTCTACTTAGGTGGTCGTATTGAGCATTTAGAGTGTTAGAGGCTTCCTCAACCCAGACGGAGAGTTAGTCATTTAGCATCTCAGTTTATAGCCATACCTCTTTTTCTTTTCCACTTCATTGGCTTCCTCATCACTTTGACAGGTATAAGCCCCACATCTTCTTTCCATCTACATAAGGTTGTACGATTTATAGTTTTTCTCTTGACCTCAGGGCTACTGAGGTCACCTTGAGCATTACAATTCACAAATTGTTGACCGAAGATATCTGATTGTGTTAGGTCAACTACCTTCATGATCTGATAGACTTAGGGTTCTAATAGCTTAGGATGAGGGATCTATGATATCCTAACCCAACTATCTCTACCTGATTAGCATTCCTCTACCCTTACTTTGTTTACCCACTTTAAGATCTGTCACTCCCTTGTCTCTTCGTTGGTATCAACTTGTAGGCCTGATACTGAATAGGTTGTCATTCTTTTAGGTTATGGTAATTCATTCTTGACTAAAAGAAAATATGTTGAGATTTTCATACTTATTTTACACTATTTTTGATGATATTGCACTTTAAAGAAAGGTATTTTTGATGTTTTGTTGCAGGAATGACGAATTAGGGTCATTGGAGCAAAAAGATGCAAAAAGGAGCAAATCTTGTGCAAAAAGGACCAAAATGTGAAGATCTGAACTAAGGCGCCAACATCGAGCCCAACGGCGTCGATGACAGACTTTTCCCAAGACTCCATATTTAATTCACTTAGAAGGCCCGCCGACGGCGAGATCGGCGGTTATGTTCAACAATGCATTGGATGAGGACAAATTTTGGAGGGGTGCTTAGTAAACTCTTAGGAAAACTCATCCACAACTTTAAAAGAAGATTTTGGCCAAAAATAGAGAAGGCCCTGGATGTTAGAAATATCCTGGAGGTTAGAGAGGTTTCATTAGTGTATAGAGAATTTACTAGTGTCTAAATTGTGAGGAATTCTTCGAGAGATTGTAAGAGTAGAGGGAAAGTGAGAGATTTCTTCCTCCTTGCTGCTTCGAAGAGGAATTTTGTGTGCTGTAAAGAAAGGAAGAGAATTAGAGGAACTTTGAGGAGTTTGCTTAGGGAAAAATTAGAGATAAGTTTATTTACTTGTTGTAGTTTATATGACTTTGCTTTTATGTATGAATTCCATGTTTTGTTGTGTTTTCCCAATGAGATTTGAATAGTTTTCTCTATCTTTCTTCTTGTCTTGAGATTTGTGAAATGGTGATTTGAATTGGTGGAGCCATGAAAATGTTAAAAAAATTGTGATGATCTTTTCACTTCGATCTTAATTTACTTTCAATCTGGCCAATTGATTTGTCAAACTATGTTGAGTTTTATAACTAAAGTGAAGATTACATCCAAGATTTAGGGAGGTCAAAGCCCTTGGAAGTTGGGTGCAACCAAATAGGGAAATAAAATTATCGAGTGTAGAATTGGAGATTTTAGAGTGACAGACTAAAATCCCCAATTCGGTCCTATCATTTGGGTGTTAAAGTGTAGACGTTAGCCCTCAGGCGAGGGGAACGTGGGAGCTCCAAATGGAGCGCTGGTATCCTCCCAGCCTAGCCGCAGATTCAGTAAACAAGTGTAGGATTAGTCAATGTTCTTTATGCCTGGACCAAAGGGTAAAGAATAGGTATGCTCCTATTTGGCACAATACAATTTGAACTGATTCACTTTATCCATTCACTATAATTTCTTGACAAGGAAAAAGATGTTTTCTTATATATTGAATATCACATTAGAACCTTCATTAGAATAATTAGCTACTTAAGATTTATTAAAATTACATATTTATTTCAATTGCCTATTGGTGTTAGATAAGCAAATTGAATTCCATTGTTGCAATTAAGTATTTCTTTTCTAAAATCTTAGTTCGTAGTTCTAATATTACTCCCTGTGGGATCGATATCTAGGACTCCATTAGAGCCCCATATTACTTGAGTGGTATGTATACTTGTGTTAATAAGTGTGACTGTACAATTATTGAATATTTTATACATACATCTTTATCGAATCTATAACCGTTATTAAGTTTTTGGTGCAGTTGCTGAGTAATTAAATCTTTTAGCAGCAGTATTAAACACATAAAATTTTAAGCATATTTAAAGTCGCTGTCAAGTTTTTGGCGCCGTTGCCAGGGAGTAAACAAGAATCATAATTAGAGTAACGAACAAATTAGGGTTATTCAAAAATTTTTACTTGAATTGCAACCTATTTTAATATTTAGTTAACTGTTTTACTGTGTACTGATTTCAAATTGTATGCGTAAATTTGGACCTGAAAATTTTATACCCTACGATTCAGAATTAAAACGCATTGTTAAAAAAATTAGAAGATTGAAAAGAGAACCTAGAAATTCTGATACAATGGAAAACAACATGAACAATCAAGGAATAGAAAATGAACACCAACCTAAACCCTTACGAGATTATGCAAAACCTATAGCAGATGAAATTCATTTATCTATCCAAAATCCTGATGTAGTTACTAATTCATTTGAGCTTAAATCTGTTATTATCCAAATGGTACAAAACAATCAATTCGGAGGTACACCAAATGAAGATCCTAATTTACACCTCGCTAGTTTTTTAGAACTGTGTGCTACCTTTAAATATGATAGAGTTTCAAACGATGTTATTAGACTTAGACTTTTTCCTTTTTCACTCAGGGATAAGGCTAAGTGTAGTTAAATTCGTTAGCACCAGGATCTATTAGAACTTGGGGAGAACTTTCACATAAATTTCTATCCAAATATTTCCCTCCATCTAAAACTGCTAAACTTAGAAATGACATAACATCGTCATGTCAAATTGATGGAGAGTCAATATACGAAGCATGAGAGAGATTTAAAGATCTTCTTAGGAAATGCCCTCATCATTCGTTACGAGATTAGTTGATAATTCAAACTTTTTATAATGGATTAGTAGGATCACTTAGATCGATTATAGATGCTGCGGCTAGTGGTTCTTTAATGACAAAACCTTTTGATGAGGCTTATTCGTTAATAGAAGAGATGGCTACCAACAATTTTCGATGGCCCTCTGAAAGGCTAAATCCTAAAAGTATGGCTAGTATCCATAATTCTGATGAAATATCTATGCTAGCTTCTTAGATTGTTGTAATATCAAAAGAATTAGATCATTATGGAATGAATTATTCTCCAACACCTCGTATGATGGAAGAGAATTCATATAGGCAATTTGTGGACGTTCAACCTTCATTTGAGACTTTAAATACTATTACTAAACCCAACAACCCTTATTCGAACTATTATAACCCAGGTTGGAAGAATCATCAAAATATTAATTGGAATAACAATTCTTCTACAAATCAACAATGGGCAAACAACCCAGTAAACCCATTAGGAAATTCATCCAACCAAGGCAATGTTAATTATAGACCTTCTTATCCTTCAGGATTTAACAGTAACACTCAATTTAAGGGAAAGAAGATGTCTATGGAAGAGTTGATATTAAACATGAGTCAACAATTGCAGAATCAAGGAAATTAATTACAAATTCAAAGAAATCAATTCCAAAATCAAGGAACTGCTATTAAGAATATTGAAAATCAGTTAGGGCTTATCGCTACTGTGCTTAGTAATCGAACATTGGGAACTCTTCCTAGTACAGTGGAACCAAATCCTAAAGATCAAGGAAAAGAACAAATCAAGGTGATACTATTATGAAGTGGAAAATAATTGGAAAAAAGAGTATAGAAAGAAACAGAAACTAAAAAAGAGAAAGTGGATACCGATAAAGAAAATGATCATGAGTACCCAAATTTAGAATATCCACTTACACCAATGAAAATTACTGTGGAGAAACCTCCACCACCATTTCCTCAAAGATTGCAGCAACATAAACAGAATAAACAATTTTCTAAGTTTTTAGAAATTCTTAAGAAGTTAACGGTAAATATTCCCTTCGTAGAAGCTTTAGAGCAAATGCCCGATTATGTGAAATTTATGAAAGTTATTTTGAACAAGAAAAGGAAGTTCACTGATAATGAAACTGTTGCACTTAGCGAAGAGTGTAGTGCAATTATTCAGAAAAAGCTTCCTGAAAAATAAAAAGGTCCTTGCAGTTTCACTATACCGTGTGCTATCGGTGAAAGATTTTATGGAAGAGCTTTATGTGATTTGGGAGCTAGCATTAATCTAATGTATCTATCAATTTTTAAAAGATTAAGATTAAGAGAAGTCTCACCTACTTCTATAACTCTTCTGTTAGCAGATCGTTCAGTTACATATCCTAAAGGAGTTATAGAAGATGTGTTAGTAAAAGTGGATAAATTTATCTTTCCTATGGATTTCATTGTTTTAGATATAGAGGAAGATAAAGAAATACCTATCATTTTAGGCAGACCATTTTTAGCTACTGGAAAAGCTATGATAGATGTTCAAAAAGGAGAATTAACGATGAGAGTTAATGATCAAGAAGTAACTTTTAACATTGTGAAATCTATGAAAAACCCTGTTGTTGAAAGAGATAATGAATGTTTTCCCATTGAAATTAGTGAACATTTATTGAATGAACATTTTAAAGTACGTTTTGAAGAGAAAGAACAATTTGAAGATAGTGATGAAGTTATTTTGGACGAATTAGAAAATGAAGAATTAGATTATGTTCAGGAAAGATTTGAGATGCTGGAAATTACAGAAAATAGTGATAAGAATCTATTTCCGTCAATTATAAAACCACCTGAACTTGAGTTGAAAATATTGCCTAGCCACTTGAAGTATGTGTTTCTGGGAGACTCATCTACATTACTTATTATTATATCTTCAGCATTAAGTGATTTACAAGAGCAAAGACTGTTAGATACATTAAGAAGATATAAGAAAGCTTTTGGTTGGACCTTAGTTGATATTAAGGGAATCAGTCCTTCTATCTGTATGCACAGAATTATATTAGATGAACAATAGAAACCAAGAGTTGATCCATAAAGGAGATTAAATCCAATGATGAAAGAAGTAGTTAAGAAGGAAATTTTGAAATGGTTAGACACTCGAATTATATATCTAATTTCAGATAGTGCGTGGGTAAGTCCAATTCATTGTGTTCTTAAGAAAAGAGGAGTGACTGTTGAAACAAAGGAAAATAATGGATTAATACCTATCAGACAAGTTATTGGGTGGCGTATTTGCATTGATTATAGAAAATTAAACACTGCCACCAGGAAAGATCACTTCCCTTTACCATTTTTAGACCAAAAAATAGATAGACTTGCTGGACACAAATATTTTTATTTTTAGATGGATATACCGGTTACCATCAAATTCCTATTGCTCCTGAGAATCAAGAAAAGACAATATTTACTAGTCCTTTTGGAACTTTTGCTTTTCTAAGAATGCCTTTTAGATTATGTAATACACCTGCAACATTCGAGAGATGTATGATGTCTATATTTAGTAAGTTAATTGATGATGGATTGGAAGTATTTATGGATGATTTCTCTGTATGTGGGACATCATTTGACGCATGCTTAAATTATCTTGAAAAAGTTTTGGAGTTATGCGAAAGAACTAATTTGGTTTTAAATTGGGAGAAATGTCAATTTATGGTTGCAGGAGGAATTGTGTTAGCACATAAAATTTCGGAAGATGGTATGGAAGCAGACCCTGCAAAAATTCAAGTTATATCTAAACTAACACGTCCTACTAATGTAAGTGAGGTTAGGAGTTTTCTTGGACATGTTGGTTTTTATAGGCATTTTATTAAAGATTTTTCAAAAATTACTAAACCTCTATGCCAACTTTTAGAAAAGGACAAGAAATTTAAATTTACTGAAAGCTATTTAAATGCCTTTGAGTTACTAAAGAAAAAATTAATCACAACCCCTATTATAGTTTCACCTAACTGGGAGAAACCATTTGAACTGATGTGTGATGCTAGTGATTATGCTATTGGAGCTACCTTGGACAAAGATATGAAAAGATTTTTAAAGTTATAAACTATGCTAGTAAAACTCTTAATGATGCACAAATTAACTATACTGTTACTGAAAAAGAGTTACTGGTGATTGTGTATGCTTTAGACAAATTTAGATCTTATTTAATTGGGACTAAATGTGTTATGCACACTGATCACTCTGTTATTAAATATCTAATGCAAAAGAAGGATGCCAAACCAAGGTTAATTAGATGGATAGTTTTGATGCAAGAATTTGATCTTGTGATTATTGATAGAAAGGGAACTGATAATCAAATTGCTGATCGAAGAAAGTTCATTAGTGCAGAAGCGCTGCGAATCTTCAACAATGTACTGGCGAAGAAAACATTAATCAAGGAACGAGAATTCGTAAATCGCAGATTGAATGATCCCTCTACGACAATTGAAGAGATGATAGTGCGGTGAAGATGGGAAGTGTTGTGCTATACTACCGCTTCCGTGGTTATTCCTGTGGTAAAGGAATTTTATGCAAATTTGCATGGAATCAATCTGGGAATCTTTGATGTGTGAGGCAGATGGATAAATTTTACTCTTGCACGAATTAATGAATTATATATGATCGAGAACGTTCCTGTCTGCCATTATTCCAACTTCGTCCTGACAAGAAACTAGATGAATGAAATTTACCAATATTTAACGGACGAAACTGAAGTCTGGAAAATGAGAGAAAACGGGTATGTTAGTTTTTCTGCGACACTCCTAAATCCCATTTTGAAACACTAGTACTTCTTCATTTTTGCAAAATTGTTACCGTTAATGAAGATCGGTAAAGTTGCTGTAGAAAGTGCTATTTTGAATTACTGCATCCAAATGGGACTGTCGATCGATATTGGATCAACAATTGTGAAATCGGTTTTGAGTCTGATCGTTCATGGATCAACTTATGGGCTTCGACACTCTTCCACAATTTTCTCACTTTGCAGTCAATTCCAAGTATCCTACAAAAATTGGGAAGAGGTACTTCTACCTTGGAAGCCTTTGGACCCAACTGAGAGATTCACAGCCTATGAAGTTGAAAATGACATGACTATTATGGTAGATCAATCGTCTCAGAATTCACTGCCGATTCAACCTTTAATTCTGGACAAGACTCTGATGATCCTGCGTAGAATCAAGAAATTTGAGAAGGAGGTACAAAATGTCATTAATGCAATTAATAATATCTCTGATTTCTTCGATCATCTAGACTGGAGGATGAAAGAACATTTTGAGCACTCTGGACATTTAGAAGATAGTTTAATACGACTGATGAGAAAGATGAAATTGATAGAAGAGGATTCTACTGAAGAATTTCTATACCGACCCTTCTATAACCTCTTTGTTCATGTGCAATCAATGGGTGATCTCAGAGGAGAATCTTGTACTGAGTCTGAAGAATAATAGATTTATATTGCTACTTGTATATCTATGTATATAATTTGATTTGAACTTTGCATTTGCTTTGCTTTAGAATTATGCTTTTAAATCTCTATATAGTTGAGACTAAGCATAGGATGTTTTGTTTTCAGCATTTTGAGTGTTGTAGCTTGGATTGCGATGTTGAATTAATGTATTAAGGTTGAAAAAATACCAAACTTAGGTGTGTTATGTAGCATATTTCGTAACGCTAGGAATTTATATATAATTGTGATGTTTTGTGTTGTGAAAGTTTATTTGTGATAAGTACATTATTTAATCACTTAAAATTATGTCTATAATGATTGAACAGATGTAGTTGAGGCTTGAAATTGATCAAAATTGCAAAAATCTAGGAATTGAAACAAATCAATAGAGCCCGCCGACGGCGCCCTCGATGCCGCCGACGACAAACTTTTCCCGAGACTTAGTATATAATTTCAATAGAGTGCGACGATGGCGCCGAATACCCCGTCGATGATGAGATCTCGAAAAAACACCTTTAACCATGATTTTAACCAGTCAATCGCCACTATTCATCATCCCCTTCCTTTGAAAAATGTAATTTTTGACCTAGGGCTTGAGAGATCTTGGATTGGGAGGTAATTTCAAGGCATTTAGACACCGGATTTGATCATCTCTAGGTAAGAGCTTCACTCCAAACTAAAAATATTTGATTTTCACCATGGATTTCTTCCGCATTGAGGAGATCCAAAAATTTTGAGAATGTGAAGAAAATATTGGGAAGAAATTCATGGAACTTAGTGTTTAACTCTTAGAATTACTCTTGGAGGCCATTTTTTGCATATTTGAAGAATATTTTGGAATTTTTCTATAATTGTGATTAGATTGAAATGGTTCCATGATAAAAGAGACGACTTGAGTTCGATGAGTCTCACTTCGTCAATGTGAAGGCTCAATCAAGGTTTACTTCAGTGTTTGAAGGAAAGAAATGCATACAAGATCGAGTTTTTGAGAGTCCTGGAGGTAAAATTGAATGAGTTATTACCGAGCAGAGGTGGGAAAACTTCTGTTACACCACCAATAAGGCTGCTGCAAATATTGTGAAAGAATTCTATGCCAACGTGTTCTATTCTGAAGACGGGATCGTTCAAGTACGAGGATTTCCTGTTGAATTTAATGCCGCTCGCATTAACACCTATTACGAAGTCCCAGACTCTTATAGATGCCATTATGAAACCTTCAGTATGATAGAAGGCCCACTGAATGATGTGATCAACTTTCTCACTGATTGGAAAGGAACGTAGAAGATAAAGCAACGAGAACGGGTAAATTTTTCTGCTCCATGTTAAATGCCACCTCTAAAGCGTGGCACTATTTTATTTTCTCTACTCTATTACCGACTTATCACCATAGTGAGGTAACTAGAGATAGAGCTATTCTAAATTTCTGTATTTAGAATAATAGAAAATATGTTGAGATTTTCATACCTATTTTACATTATTTTTGATGTTATTGCACTTTAAAGAAAGGTATTTTTTATGTTTTGTTGCAGGAATGATGAATTAGGGTCTTTGGAGCAAAAAGATGCAAAAAGGAGTGAATTTGGAGCGAAAAGGACCAAAATGTGAATATTTGAACTAGGGCGCCGACGGCAAGCCCAACGGCGCTGAAGATGGACTTTTCTGGAGACTCCAGATTTAATTCACTTAGAGGGTGCCATAGAAAAGCCCACCGATGGCGCGCGCCCTCGAGGCCGCCGACGGCGAGCTCGACGGTTATGTTCAACAATGCACTTGATGAGGACGAATTTTGGAGGGGTGCTTAGGCAACTCTTGCGAAAACTCATCAACAACTTTAAAAGAAGATTTTGGCCAAAAATAGAGAAGGTCTTGGATGTTAGAAAGGTCTTGGAGTTTAGAGAGGTTCCATTAGTGTATAGAGAATTTACTAGAGTGTCTAAATTGTGAGGAATTCTTCGAGAGATTGTAAGAGCGGAGGGAAAGTGAGAGATTTCTTCCTCCTTGCCGCTTCGAAGAGGAATTCTGTATGCTGTAAAGAAAGGAAGAGAATTAGAGGAACTTCGAGGAGTTTTCTTGGGGAGAAATTAGAGATAAGTTTATTTACTTGTTGTAGTTTTAATGACTTTGCTTTTATATGAATTTCGAGTTCTGTTGTGTTTTCCCCATGAGATCTGAGTAGTTATCTCTGTCTTTCTCCTTGTCTTGAGATTTGTGAAATGGTGATTTGAATTGGTGGAGCTATGAAAATGTTAAAGAAATTGTGATGATCTTTCCACTTCGATCTTAATTTACTTTCAATCTGACCAATTGATTTGTTAAAATATGTTGAGTTTTACAACTAGAGTGAAGATTACATCTAAGATTCAGGGAGGTCAAAGCCTATGGAAGTTGGGTGCAAATAAATAGGGAAATAAAATTATCGGGCATAGAATTGGAGATTTTAGAGTAACAGACTAAAATCCCCAATTTGGTCCTATCGTTTGGGTGCTGAAGTGTAGATGTTAGCCCTCAGACGATGGGAATGTGGTAGCTCCAAAGTGAGAGCCGGTATCCTCCCAGCCTAGCCACAGATTCAGAAAACAAATGTAGGATTATTCAATGTTCTTTATGCCTGAACCAAAGGGTAAAGAATAGGTATGCTCCTATTTGGCACAATACAAATTGAATTGATTCACTATAATTTCTTGAAAAGGAGAAGGATGCTTTCTTATATATTGAATATCACATTTGAACCTTCATTTGAATAATTAGCTCTTTAAGAGTTATTAAAATTACATACTTAGTTCCATTGCCTATTAGTGACAGATAAGCAAACTGAATTCCATTGTTGCGATTAAGTATTGGTTTTCTAAAATCTTAGTTTGTAGTTCTAATATTACTCCTTGTGGGATCAATATCTAGGACTCCATTAGAGCCTTATATTACTTGAGTGATACGTATAATTGCGTTGATAAGTAAGACTTTACAATTATTGAATATTTTATACATACATCTTTATCGAATTCATAACTGTTATTAAGTTTTTGGTGCAGTTGCTGAGGAATTAAATCTTTTAGCAGCAACATTAAATACTTATATTTTTAAGCATATATAAAGTCGCAGTCAATTATCTACCCTTATGGAGTAGCTAGGCCTTGGAAGCATAGTACAAGCCCTTCGAGATGACCAATTATTTCATAAGCCCTGTTCATCGATGAGTCATCACCCAATTGAGATCATGAGAGACCCACTCTCTGGCATATGGCTTAGTGAGAGCTTTGAAGGCACCTCGACGCTCCCATTAGATAAAAATCTTTTGAGACACCCTCTCACTAGTCATCACTCAAATTTAAGTATGATTCCTCTAATAGAGAGTATACTTAGGCGTCCCTCAAGATGTAAGCAACCAAATGACATATAACTCTTTGGGAGTTCGTCTTGACCCCAGAAAAAAATTTTATTTTTGGATCTTTGGTTACTTGGTTAGCTTTTGTAGGTATTCTTTCGTGTATATTCGATACAAAGTATCTCAATTTAATCCTCGTACACCCTTGACCTATTGCACGAGATTTACCGCATAAATTCTCCGCGTTCTTTCTTCAAATTTTCTACCTAATCTCTATCTTAATTCTCTCTTTTTTTATCACTCCTCTCAAAGTTGTTATGATGATTCAAGTAAAAAAGGCTCTTTGGAAAAAGGAATTATAAGTTATGATTCAACAAGCTAGTGACTCTGAGTTACAAAAAGAACCAAAATAGATATGATGACAATCAAATATTTTAATAGAATTTTTACTAAGCAAAAAAAATATCTACCAATAATTTTCAAATTAGATTTAGAATTAAATGATCCAAAAAGAATTTTCCAATAATGAAGTACGAAAGTGGTCAAACAATTTTAAATAAAATTAAGTTCAAGTTTGCATGAATATAAAACTTTCTTATGCAAATGTGATTTGGATCATGATGAAAAAAAAAGGAAGATATAGACACATACCACTTAAATCCTATGTATTTACATTTCAAACACGTAGACTTTAATTTTTGATACACATTCCTTATGCACGAAAAGCTTTATTTCACTTTTTTAAAGTTAAAACTGTGATTTTCCTTATGTGATGAAAGATTTACTTAGTATAATTGTAAAAATGTAAAATTTAGGGATTATTTCAGTAAATACATATTGGTATGCATGTAAATGTTCCAAAAATAAAAACATTTGAATAATAATGACGAAAATGAACCTAAACCTAGAAAATTACCCTCTTATTTTTAAATAAATGAATAATGCAAGCAATCTTTGAAAGAGAATCTAAAATGACCATGTCAATTGTATTAGAAGGCAGTAACAATGGCTTATAATGAATTCTTGTAATCCTTAGATCTGGTAAAGAGGGAATCAGTTTGATAGTTGGTAAGTGAAGGGAATGTTGTGCGAGTAAAGCAACCCAAGAATGGTCAATATCTCTAAAAGAATAAAAAATGTACATGCGAGAGCAGTGGTCAGACAAAGCTCTAAAAGATTTATCAACAGCCATAAGACTAACGCCAAATGACACCAGCTCTAAAATACTTAAGAAAAGGGCACAAGACAAAGGGCCCATCCAAATAAATGTTAGGGAGTGAAAGTAAAGGAGACTGACAGAGCCACTTGCTAGAGCATAATCAACTTCATCCCGTTACACTAGATTCAAATAACAACCAAATAAATTTTAGTGTGAATGGTGTGCATCATGCTCAGACTGCTCAACACTAAAACTAATTTGATACTCTAGTTTATGGGGAATTTGTTCTAATTTTTAGATGTTTATGCTTTAGCAATTTACTTTGTGATGAAAGTCATAAAAACTTCTTCATTGAGCAAACCCTAAAATTGTAAACCATGACTTAAGTGTATTAATAGAATTTAGTAATTATAGATATCACATCTATTCTTTATATATGATATTGGGTCCATAAGAAAATAGGCATATATCAAATATTAATTGTGAAACCTAATGGAGGTGATAAAAACACAGAAGGGAGTAAGAGACCTTAAAAAAGGAACATGAATAGGGTCATATAATCTTTAAACTAAAAAATACAGTTTATAATCTTTAAATGAGGGAGAGTCATATTCTTCAAAAGTGTTGGGTGTCGAATAACAAAATCCTTCCACTCATCTTGGTCAATTCTGCCATCATTGTTAGCATCAGCATCTTCAAATGCCTAAAGAAGAGTATTCAGGTAATATTCAATGTTATAGAATATGAAGAGGATGACAATTGATAAAAACATTAAAATCAAGCCTTATCAATTATTGCTTCAAGAAGTTCATCTGGAAGTGCCATCCCAAATTCATCCAAAATGGCAACCAACATTAGCTTAATCTGTAAGAGAAAGTGAACACATAACATTAGTATAACTCTTTATAACATTAAGCCTTATTATTAAATTGTTCATGGCAATAAAATTCAGTGTAAAATATATAAGCAGAGTATAACAATGTAATGGATAAGATAATTTTTAGTAATATGTATAAAATGTCAACGAATAAATATAATCAATGCTTAGGAAGATAATAGTAAATAAAATGGCTAGAAATAGGAGAAAATAATCATGATAAAACTACAATTTCTACCAAAATGTTTTGAAATATTACTTTGAATGTAAGCCAAAGCTTAATTGTATTTATTTATTCATAAATATATTACTTTGATCCTAATAATAATAATAATAATAAAAGGTCATAAAATGTATTTAAACTGAGCTCATTAATACTTCTTTATAATTACTACATTGCCTTGGACATGAACCATAATAATAATTCTTTGCAATCAATTTGACTTTTAATGCTACAATCATTAATAAGTAAAAAATTACTTGATATCATGTTCAAAATTTCATTGTTACTATTCAATTGTAATTTTATGACTTCACTCTCTAGAATAATTGACAAAAAAACATTATCATGCCACTATTTTCAAAATAAATGTTTGAAATAAGTTATACTTCAACTATCTTCTCTTCAATAATGATATTCATAATTTTTTTTATGTCCATCTAAAGATTCTCATTCTTGGCCAACTAAAGCATGCAATATGGGATTTCCTTATCGTACAACCTTAGGACCTTATACATGAGAAATTCCTCAAGCTTGAAAGGAGATGGTGCATGAAGAAGATGGAAATGAATTCCAAACTTTACCACCATTGAATTATAGATGCACACATTCTTCTCTAACAACAATGAGATGGCAAGAATTCGTTGAGTGGTTGTAGTTTGGCATGTACCACTTTTTAAAAACATGGGGTGCAAAATTTAGCACTGAAATCTATTATGTGGATTCTTATAATCTAAGAATTAATATATTTGAAAGTTAACTTACAACTCTTCCATCTGATGTTAAAAATCATGTAATCGTCAATCCTCCTTTGAAATGAGAAATATTTTTTTAAAATCGTATTCTACGTTTTCCAATTTTCATATTAAATGATGGAGGTTTTTCTTTCTTGAACTTTTAAGTTGCACCATCTACCTTGATTTAATTTGGAGGTGGGTAGAATTTCTTCAAGCATTGAATGTTGGTTGTCTTCTTTAGGAAACAAAGGCCTAAGAACATAGAGCAGGGAGGAAAAAGAAGATCTATCAATTTGATTTATGCATGGTCCATTACAAGAAACTATCTGCGCTAAAAAGAACCAGATTACAATAGGTTATAGTAGAGGAAAGATGCATACAATTTCCAAAATATAGGAATTAAGTATCCAGGTGATTTTCAAATCAAAATTATGGCTGCATTTAACATTATAGTTGTGATACACTTATGAGAGGGCTTGTTTTCTATCCAAGTCTTCCTCAAATTAGGGGACAATTGGGATGACTTTTATTTTTTATATTCCTATTTTGTTTATATTTTTATTTGAAGAAAAATTATATTTGGCTAATAAATTAAAATATAGTTATTTTTTCAAAACACTCAGATTATGTTAAAGTGATTAAGAGTGTTTTCAAAAATAAGTTAATATATTTTTCGAAATAAAAAATAAAAACATGTAAAAACACATTAAGCAAATAATTTTATAAAATAAAATTACAATAAAGGTGATCTAGAACAATATTCCTAACATTTGGCAAGGCTATGCAATTTCTCTGTTTTCTGACATAATTAATGTTGTAAGTTTTCTTTGATTTACTTCTTTAAATATCGTTTCAATGCCGAGCATTAAAAGATCCATAAGGTAGCATACTTTCTAAGAAAAATCTCCAAGGCCAAAAAAAGGAGTGACCATTGAAGATTTGTAACTAAAAATTCAATGATTAAGAAAATAACAAATGGTATGTGAGAGGACAGGTTGTTACACATTCCGCTAAATTTGGAAGACAATTAAGTAGAACACAAAATGAAAAACCCATTCTGATAAAGTGCTATAAGATTCTTCCAAAAGACAACAAATACTATAAAAGGTTTCAAAGAAGGTAATTAAGAAAAAGATGTCAAGATAGAGTAAAAATAGATCATTTATATTCTTAAGTCAAACTAACTTGAGATAATTGCAACATTGTCATTGTTGGATACTAAGCCCTGGATGCAAGAATGGAGGGTTACATTGTTGACCTCACTTTTGGCAAGTTCTACTTCTCATTCTGAATTTTTCTATATAGCCTAGGATCTAGTCTTAAGATTTCCTTAGAGGTTACCCAGAAGACTAATTGATGGTTGAGACCTAACTTATACTACCCCTTAGTTTGAAATATACTTGGCTTTATCCTTAACACATGATTGCTATTGACTTGATCAAAATCAAGTTATTAATGTTAAGGTTGACCACCTCATAAGATTTTGAAATTTTTTGATGACTAATTGAGCCTAGAGACTTGACTTAATGACTTAAGTGCCCTTTGACCATTAGTTCCCATGAACTAGATTGGTTAGAGTTTCTCTTTGCATAATCAACTTGGGAGAGATCACACATTTCATTCATTCTTTAGTTTAAAAGAGAGAAATTCACTTGGTGTTCATTTTTGAACAATTATTGAATTAAGTCTAATAGAAATTAAAGCATAATAAAAAAAACTAAATCAAATCTACTAAACAAATAAATAAATTCTAGAATAAAAGAACCAATAATATCTATTAACAAATCAATTAATGAAATAATTTAAATAAGAGAAAATTTAAATTTCAATCCAACATTTAAATCCAAATTCAATTCAAATTCATATATACTGAATCACAAAATATATCTCCACTCTACACTCAAATCAACCTTAAACCCACACCTAATTTAATATAAAACTCATCGTTAAATTCTATGTATTATTTAAAATAAGCTTAAATCAATAACTAATCAAATGTCACATGAATTTAAAACAATTAAACATCTAAATAAACTAAAATTCCACCAAAGTCATACAATAGACATTAATTTATATTTATTAAAATCAAACATTCCTAAATTCAAACTAAAATGAAACCTAAAAAATTTAAGATTAAAACTAATCCAAATTCACACCAACTAAATCACACATCCAATTCTACTTCAAATTCCCAACAAAACTTAAAACTCAAAACAAACATACAGTGAAAACATCACTCAAATTTGAAATAAATTAATTTAAAAAACATAATTCCAACTAACATCAAGTCTAACTTTAAATCTTAAGCTAAATTAGCCCCTAAATGCAATAGAACTTTAATCAAATTTGAATCCAAAGCCAAATCAAAGCTAAGTTCTCCTAAAATTCATTCAAAACTTATCATTAATCATTTTTAAATCTAAATTAAAATTGTTGTTACTCATCTCAAAATTCAACACCCCAATTTGTAAACTTTAGACGTTGAATTCAATCATCCAACAACCATGTTATTTAATAAAATTCTAGGATTTAACTTGCTCAATTTCTGGATCAATTGAACACAATGGAAACCCAAGTTTTCAATACATCTTTAAACCAAATAAAATATTCAAGCGCCTAAAATCAATTATGAACTCAGCATAACAATTTGGGACCAAGATAACAAGAAAGTGCATCTCTCTGATAAATGAATTCTACACATAGCATTTTCCAATTGGCTCAACCACTGATGTGTAAAAAGATTCCTTAGGTTTTGCACATCTTTTTAAGAGAAATTGCAATTTAAAGAAAGATATTTTTATTTTTTTCATACAAGTATAACATGTATTATGAGTGGATCCAATTGGAAAAGACATAGATTGAAATGGCTGGGGCCTTGGCGCCAGACAGCTGGGGCGCCTAGGTGACAGCCCAAATCCATGCAACCTAAGAGGATGGCGCCTAAGAACCAGTGGGAACCAAGTCCTCAGATGTGAAGGACAAGGCCTTAGCACCAAAAAAGTTGGGTGCATGGGCGCAAGAACCAAACTTGTGTAATAACAACATTTAAACCCACCCATAAATTTAGTTCCAATTAAGTATGATCTAAATTTATCACAAGTATATACTACTGTTAATACCTCTTTCTAAGTTGTGGTATAATTAATTTGAGCTTCATTAAGAGTTCTACTAGCATAGTAGATAACCTTGAAATCTTATCATGCTTTTGTCTTAAAATAGCTAGAATAGCATAATCACTAGCATCCCACATCAATTCAAAAGGTTTTTTCCAATCTGGTGAAATAATAATTGGTGCAGTAACTAATTTTTCTTTTAATAATACAAAAGCTTTTAGGCACTTTTTATCAAAATTAAAAATTGCATCTTTTTCAAGTAAATTGTATAAAGGCTTAGCAATTTTTGAAAAGTTTTAAATATATCGCCTGTACATTTGAGCATGTCCTAAAAAACTCATAATTCCCTTCACACTTGTTTGGTGAGGTAAATTAGCAATCGCTTAAATTTTTGCAGGGTCTACTTCCATACTATTTTTTGAAACTCCTGCTACAATAAATTTGCATTTTTCCTAATTAAGGACTAAATTTTTTTCTTCACATTGCTTAATAACTTTTGATAAATATTCTAAACATGATTCAAATGAATTTACATACACTAAAAAATCATCCATAAAACTGCAATTTCTTTTTCAATTATATCACCAAAAATAGTCATCATACATCTTTGAAATGTAGCAGGTGCATTACATACACCAAAAGGCATTCTTCTAACAAAAATGTACCATAAGGACGGATAAAAGTGATTTTCTCTTAATCCTCATGAGCTATTTATATTTGGTAATAACCGGTATATCTATTCAGAAAATAAAAGTATTTAGTCCCAGCTAGTCTATCCAGCATTTAATCTAGAAAGGGTGGGGAAAATGATCTTTCCTAGTGGCGAGATTTAATTTTCTATAATCAATGCATATTCGTCATCCTATGACTTTTCTTGTTGGTATTAACTTGTCATGTTCAATTAAAGTCATAGTTACTCCTCCTTTTTTAGGAACATAGAGAATCGAACTAACTCATGAACTATCTGAAATGTGGTAGATAATTCCAGCATCTAACCACTTTAAAATTTCTTTCTTAACAACTTCTTTCATAATAAGATTCAATCTTCTTTGAGGATTAGCCCTGGGTTTGCAATTCTCTTCCGTATGAATTCTATGCATAGAAATTGAAGGATTGATTCCTTTTATATCAACAATTGTCTATCCATAGGATTTCTTATAACTCTTTAAAGTTTTCATCAAAGTCACTTCTTCTTCTGTAGTTAATTTTGAGGAAACTATAACAAGTAATGTAAAGGAATCACCTAAAAAGGCATACTTCAAATGCTCAAGAAGTAACTTCAACTCAAGCTCATGAGGTTTTTTAATTGATGGACAAAAAGATGTATGTGTTTTTATCATGTACAAAACTTCAAAAATTTCTTGAACATCATTTAAAACTTCTCTATATAAATCTTCATAATGATCTATATCCTTTTCTTGCTCGTGTTCCAACACTTTCATTTCAAATTTCTCTTCATAATTTTCTTTGAAATATAATTTACTTAAATATCTTATCACATCCATTCTATAACATTCATCATATTTACCTTTTGCAGGGTATTTCATTAACTTGAAAATATTAAATGTAAAGTTTGATCATTGACGCACATTGTTAATTCTTCTTTCTACACATCTATCATTGCTCTTCTTGTGGCTAGGAAGGATCTCCCCAAAATGATAGGTATCTCCTTATCTTCCTCCATATCTAGTACACTGAAATCAACATGAAAGATAAACTGATCCACTTTCACTAGATCATCTTCTATAACTCCTTTAGGATAGGTTATTGAATGATATGCTAACTACAGAGTTACATTAGTAGGGGTTATTTCTTCTAATCCCAATCTTTTAAATATTGATAATGGCATAAGGTTGATGCTTGCACCTAAATCACATAAAGCTTTCCCATAAAATTTGTCTCCTATTGCACATGGAATTGTAAAGCTACCATGATCTTTAAGCTTTTTAGGAAGTTTTTTCTGAATTATAGCACTGCACTCCTCACTAAGTACAACAGCCTCATTATCTTCAAACTTTCTTTTCCTGGTAAGAATTTCCTTCATAAACTTCACATAGCTTGGCATTTTTTCTAGAGCTCGAGTAAATGTAATATTAATTGTAAGCTTCTTAAAAATTTTCATAAATTTTGAAAATTGCTTATCCAACTTTTGTTGTGAGAGCCTTTGAGGAAATGGAGGTGGTGGTTTTTTTAAATCAACTTTAAGTAGAGAAATAGGTCTCTCTAAACCTTTTGGAGCATCCCCTTTTAGTTTTACAATCTCTTCTCTCTCTACTTTAGTCTCTTTTTGAACTCTACCTTCCAATTCTCTTCCGCTTCTAAATTGAACTGCTTTTACTTGCTCTTTATTTTGGACTTTTGGATTTACATCTATATTACTAGGAAGTGTTTTTTGGCATCTATTGCTTATGTAATTGATTTCTCATTTATAACACCACTTCTTCTATAGAAAACCTCTTCTCCTTAAATTGTGGATTACTGTTAAAACTTGAAGGATAAGCAGGTCTATAATTACCATTCCCTTGGTTGTTCTAGTTTCCGAGTGGGTTTACTTGAGTGTTCCCCCATTGTTGATTATTACCACGCAAAGTATTACTCCAGTTAAAGTTGGGATGGTTCTTCCAACCTGGGTTATAATAATTTAAATATGGGTTATTCTGCATATTATTTATAACATTAAAAGTTTATGATGATGCTTGAGAATCTATCATTTGGCCTAATGAATCCTCTTGAATCATGGAAATTGGTTGAGAAAAATTCATTCCAAATTGGTATTTCCTTAAAATTACAGCAGCTTGATTTACTAACATGGCAAAAGCATCAATTTCATAAACATTGGCTACTTTCTTAAGATTTACCCTTTCAGAATGCCACTAAAAATTTTTATAGTCATCTCTTCAATTAAAGCATAAGCATCGTTAAATGGTTTTGACATCAATGAACCACCAGTAGCGGCATCGATAATAGATCTAAGAGATTCAGCTAATCCATTATAAAATGTTGGAATTATTAACCAATCTGGTATAGCATTATGTGGACATTTTCTTAAGAGTTCTTTAAATTGTTCCCATGCTTCATAAATAGATTCTCCTTCAAACTGGCAAAAAGATGTAATATCATTTCTAAGTTTTGCAGTCTTTTATGGTGGAAAATATTTAACAAAGAATTTCTGTGCTAAATCACTTCAAGTTCTGATAGACCAGGTGAAAACAAATGTAACCATATCTTAGCTTTATCCCTCAGTGAGAAAGGAAATAATCTATGTCTTATAGCATCATCTGATACAACATCATATTTAAATGTATCACACAATTCTAAAATTTGGCAAGATGTAAATTTGGATCTTCAGTTGGTGCTCCCCAAACTGATTATTTGATATCATTTGGATAATAGAAGGTTTAAGCTCAAATGAATTAGCCACTACAGCGGTTTTTGAATACTACAATGAAGTTCTTCCACCTTAGGGTTTGCATAATCTCTTAAAGGTCTAAACTCTTCAGCATTTTGATTATTTTGATTTACCATTTCTTAAAATTTTTCAATAATTTTTAATTTTTTTAATTTTTTTAATTTTTTAATAGTTTTTTCTAATTCAGAATCGTATGTCACAAGTCCTGTGGAAGCTGAACTATGCATGTATTACTATAAAACACATAGAATAAAAATAAAATAAATCTAAAACACACAAACAAGAACTTAATATAAAAACAACACTATAATATTCCTTCAATAAATTTTAAATTTCAAACAAGATTTTGCAAAAATAGATTTTTTTGCTTTATAAAAACTTCTTTTTTTTATTTTTGCTTCCCTAGTAACGGCGCCAAAAACTTGATCCCGACTTTCTATATGAATGTAAAATGCGATGTATGCAATTATATGCTTAATTTCCTTAATAGTGATTCCTACTTTGCAACAAATCCACAACTTGATCCAAAGCAAAAAGCTAGCTAAAATTTCAACTATGAAGCAAAGAAGAATACAATTATAATATTTAAATATGGGATACTACGCCAGTATACGCATCTTTATCAAGTAATATAGGACTTTTTGATTAAGCCTCGAATATTGAACCCACAGGGAAGACTGCTATATGCACTTTAAAAAGCTAGAAAGTTTACATGACAAAAATCTACTTAGCAAATTATTCTTACTTAAACTTAAGATGCTATAATAGGAATGAAAATTTGATTCTTTTTATAATTTTAATTTATGAAAATAAAGTAAGCAACTAATTAACTTAACTAAGTATTTGGAAAATGAAGGTAATATAAGTAAAATGTCTGTTTCCATATCATGAATCAGTAATAAGTATATAAATTATGTTTTGGAAGAATGCTAAATGTTTTTTTGCCAAATACGAGCAATAATATTATTTACTCTTACTAGAGATGCTATAAAAAATATTGGCTAATTTATAGTTTGAATAGTCTTGAAGACCGGTTAGGTAAGGAAGATACTAGCTCTTACTCTAGTGTTCCCTCTTCTCCCACCTCCTGGGGGCTAATATCTCGTATCAAAAATTAAAATTATAAATCAAGTTGGGGGCTTTAGCCTGTCACTCTAAAGTCCTCTAATTCCACCATTGAAAAGTTTATTTCCTTATTTATTTGCACTCAATCTCATGAACTGTATTCTCATTCATGAAATCAATATGTGATTCTATCCATTTGTTGACTGAGACAATATCATCTCGGATCTTACATGTTCTCACAATAGGTATTAACATTTTAATTGGTCAAATCAAGAAGTAAATGAAGTGCAAGATTTCAAATCATCACATTTTCTTCTAACATTGAAGTCTAGTACTTCACACAACTTCCTTTAAATACTTAATCACATCATTTTAAGGAAAAATATTAAAAAAACTACTCAGAATCCATGAAGAAAACACAACCACACATGAGTTTAAAAGGAAAAATCATGCACAAACAAGAAATCTAAATTAAAATAAAGTGTAGCCACAAAGATAAACACTCATCTCAAATGCTCTCCACCAAATTTCTTAAAGTTCTAATAAATTCTTTTCCTTCATTAACAATGCAAACTAACACTCAAAATAAAAAGGAAGTGCCCGGCAGTGGTGGTGGCAGTTACTTGGATGAATGGTGACTGTGGATATCTAATGGCTAGCCTCCCTTCTTTGATGATCCAAGTATTCTTTAATAAAAATCTAAAAGGTGCCTTGGTGTCTCTTCAAAATGTGTCTCCATTCAATGAATCATGGGTTGTTTCCCACATTTTTACTAAGGGTTGCTTCAAAAACCTCTTCAAAATTCATCTAAATTCAATGAATTATCAGATAACTACTTCTGGTGCTTAAGCGTGAGGTACCTAGCGCTTAGGCGTGACTCTCTAGCACATATGCGCTAGTGCTGAGCGCATAGGCGCCCCAGTTCATTTTTGCACCTTCATTATTTTTGCTCCAAATTTCACCCTTTCTCACTCCTTTTAGCATTTTTCATCATTTGATTGTACCAGAAAGAAAAACACACAAATTCCTTTCATTAAAGTGCAATAGCTCAAAAATATGTATAAAAATGTATATAAAATCACTATGTGTGTTAGGTGTATCAAAAGAACTATTAAAATAAATCAAAAACAACAAAAAGTGTTAGATAATTTGAACAAAATGGCTACAAACTTAAATAATCCTAGAATTAAAAATGAACATCATCAGAGTCTTTAAAGAGAATATGTTAATCCTAAAGCAGATGAAATTCATTTGAGTATACAAAACCCTATTGTAGCTGCTAATTCACTTGAGCTTAAACTTGCTATTAACCAAATGGTACAAAATAATTAGTTTGAGGGAACATTAACCAAAGATCCTAACTTACATTTTGCTAGTTTTCTAGAATTATGTGTTACATTTAAATATGATCGAATGTCGAATAATGCCTTCAGACTTAAAATTTTTCCTTTTTCATTAAGGGATAAAGCTAAGATGTGGTTAAACTCGTTAGCACCTAGATCTATCAGAACTTTTGGAGATTTATCACAAAAATCTTTATCTAAATATTTCCCACCATCAAAAACTGCTAAGCCTAGAAATGATATCACATCTTTTTGTCAGTTTGAAGGAGAATCATTTTATGAAGCTTGAGAATGATTTAAAGATCTCCATAGGAAGTGTTCACACCATGCGTTACCAGATTGGTTAATAATTCAAACTTTTTATAATGGATTGGTTGGATCTCTGAGTACTATAATTAATGTTGTTGCTAGTGGATCATTAATGTCAAAACTATTTGATGAAGGATATTCTTTAATTGTAGAGATGGCTATTAATAATTTTCAATGATCCTCTAAAAGTGTAACTCCAAAAAGAGTAGCTAGTACTCATAATTCTAATGCAATATCTAATTTGTTTTCTCAAATTGCTGCAAATTAAAGAAGATATATCAATATGGAATGAGTTATTCTCAGACACCTCATGTGCTTTAGGAAAATTCATTGGAAAAATTGATAGATTCTCAATCTTCATATGAAACTTTAAATGCAATAAACAACCGTACTAATAATTCTTATTCCAAGTAATAAAATCTTGGTTAGAAAAATCACCCAAATCTTTGTGCCATTGGCGAAAGATTTTTTAGAAAAGCTCTATGTTATTTAGGAGCTAGTATTAATCTTATGCCTCTATCGATTTTTAGAAGGTTGGGTTTAGGATAAATTTCACCTAATACAGTAACTCTTCAGTTAGATGATCGTTCAATTATCTATCCTAAAGGAGTTATAGATGATGTTTTGGTAAATGTTGATAAATTTATATTTCTTTTGAATTTTGTTGTGTTAGATATGAAGGAAGACAAAGAAATTCCTATCATTATAGGAAGTACATTTCTTCCCACTGAAAGAGCTTTGATAGATGTGCAAAAAGGAGAATTAACAATGAGAGTCAGTGATCAAAAAGTTACATTTAATATCGCAAAATCAATAAGTTAACAAACAAAAGGAAGAGATGATGAATGCTTCAGAATGGAATTTAATGATTATTTAAGCAATGAATATTTCACAGATACATTTGAAATAAAAACTGAAGAAGAATATTTGGAGTATGAAGATGAGGATATAATTCAAGATTAATCTATGGAAGTGAGTAATGAAGAATTAGATTACGTTCAAGAACAACTTGAATTGTTAGATTATATGGATAATAATAAAAATTTGATTTCTTTGATTGTGAAACCTCCTAAACTGAAAATGAAAACACTTTCTACACATTTAAAATATGTCTTTTTAGGATATTTATTTACATTACCTATTATTGTATCCTCAGAACTAACTGAAGCAAGAAAAAAAAGTAGTTGGAAACCTTAAGAAGATATAAGAAAGCTTTTAGATGGATGTTAGCCATATCAAAGGAATCAGTCTTTTGATTTGTATGCACATAATTTTATTGGAAGAACATCATGAACCAAAAGCTGATCCTCAAGCAGATTAAACCCTATGATGAAATAAGTTGTTAAGAAAGAGATTTTAAAATGGTTAGATTTTGTAATAATATATTCTTTTTTCAAATAATGCTTCGGTGAGTCCAATTCACTACGTTCCTAAGAAAGAGGATGTGAATGTTGTGACAAATGAGAATAATGAATTAATAACAACAAAACAAGTCACTAGTTGGTGAATCTACATTGTTTATAAGAAATTAAATTCGGCCACCAGGAATACTTTCCTTTACCCTTTTGGACCAAATCTTGGATAGGCTAACTCGGCATAAATATTTTTTTCTTTTTAGATGAATATACTTGCTATCATCAGATACCAATTACTCTAGAGGATCAAGAGAGAACAACATTTACTGGTCCTTATTGAGCATTTGCTTTTCGAAGAATTCTCTTTGGTTTATGTAATGCACCTGTGACATTTCAAAGATGTATGATGTTAATTTTCAGTTAATTAATTGAAAAAGGAATAGAAGTATATATGAATGATTTTTCTGTGTCTAAAAATTCATTTGAAATATGTTTAAATCATATTAAAATATATATTAAGAAAATACATTAAAACAACTTTAATTACCGAATTATATGAAAGATTTTAGAGTTTTTTGGATTTAAAATGAAATCGTGCAGAAATCTAAATTTGCGTCATTTTCTAGAGAGCTAGCGCCAGAGGCGCCAGAAAATGGTGCCAAAAGTGTCGCGATTATCGAAACGAGTTTGGAAGTTTCTAAAGGCAGTTTTGGGCAATTTTTAACAAATTTTCTTCCCAATAACTCCCAAAAATTGAATTTGGAGTTATTTAAGTGTGGAAAACAAAAGGAAAGCCACCATTTTCAAATCCTATGGCTTCCAACTCTAAAGAATCCCCGAGATATGGAATTTTCAACAGGAGGAAGTTCATCAGTTTAGATGCGTAGAAGTTATATGATCAAGTTATTGTGAAAAAGAGATTAATCAAGGAACGAGGATTTTTGAATCGAGGAATCAACACACCAAATACTTGAGTGGAGGAGATTATTGCGCAGAGATGCTAAGAAGTGCTATGTTATACTGCTATTGTAGTAGTTGTTCCTGTGGTGAAAGAGTTTTATGCTAATCTTCATGGAATTAACCAAGGAGTCATCTATGTTTGAGGCAGGTGGTACCATTTACTCCTTTAAGAATAAAAGATTTGTTTATGATTAAAAGCGTCCCTATTGTCATTATGCCAATTTTGTCCCTACAAGAGACAACATGAGTAAACTCTATCGATTCTTTACTGAAGAAGATGCAAATTGGGAGACAAAAGATAAAGGACATGTAAGTTTTTTATCATTTTCCTACTATACAGCCAGTTACAAGTACCTTATGAAAGTTGGGAAAAAGTGTTTCTCCCTTGGAAGCCTATAGACTCAAAGATTTGTTGCAACTGCATAATAAATGGCGAGGAAAAAAATATTAATATTCTTATGGATCAATCTTCTCAAAATTCATCGCCTATTCAGCTCCGCTTTCCTTATAGTTCGCATTATATTTTGAAAAGGATAAAAAAGTTTGAGAAAAAGGTACAAAATAATATGAATTCAATTGGAAACTTTTCTGACATATTTGATCATTTAAATTGGAGGATGAAGGAACAATTCGAACATATCGAGCGTAATGAAGAAGGAATGTTATGTATGTTTAAGAAAAATGCTTGGGTTGAAGAAGATTGGACAGATGAATTTCCTCACCGACCTTTTTGCAAGTTATACATTCACTACCAATCCATGGGAAATATTTAAGAAGATGAAAGTGAAGAAGACGTTTGAACTCTCTAAAGTACGGAATTCGTAATTTTGATTGCATATGTGTGTTATGTGTTTGTGTTGAATTTCATTTACTTTTATTGTTGAACTTTATATGTGTCATAGTTTGAGTATTTTATATTTATTCTTCAATGTTACTTTGTATGGTGTGATTTCGATGCTGAATTAGGTGTACTGGTTTGAAAAATGTTGGTTTGTAATCGTGTGGATTTTATATATAAATGTGAGTTTTATGTTGTTTTTGAAAATATGTTGTTAGAAGAATGTTTAATTATGAATATAAGTATTTAATTAAGTTATTTAGAGGTTGGCGTGGTTTGGTATACAACAGATTTCAAAAGAAAATTAAAATTTGAAACCTTTTTGTGTTGGAACCAGAGGCGCCAATTTCCCGAAAACACCCAGGCTTACTTAAAACCGTGAAAAACCACGGGAAAATCCCATTTTTATTGCTTGGGTCGTCTATTACCTCTATACTAAGACCAAAACTCAACCTAGGGCTTGCCATTTTGTGAATTTAAGAAGGTTTGAAGACTAAAAAGTCTTGGATTTTATCTTCCCTTGGTAAGAGCTTCACTTTTAATTATAATTTTTTTATTTTTACCATGGACTTTCCCTAAATTATTGAAATCCAAAATTTTGAATTTTTATTGAAGAAGTTTAAAGTGAACCCATGGTGAAAAGTTTCTTACAAAGTATTCCACTTTTGGAGTTTGGTTTATAATATTGTGAATTTATTTGGATTTTATGTGAATTTATTTAGAAATTGTTATGGTTCTAAGAGTGAAAAGAGGAAAGCCTTCAAGAAATTCTGATGTGAGACGATTCATTAATTTGAAGGCTCAGTATAATTAAAGTACTATGATGGGTACAGGAAAATTGATGTAGGAGTGTGCATTCTCAAACTCGGGAGGAGAAATTTAAAGATTGATTATTGCTCGAAACTGGGAAACTTTTTACAACTTCATCGCAGTAGCAATTGTTCCAATCATTCAAGAATTTTATGTCAATCTTCGGGTGACTTCTGATGAGTATATTTATGTCAGAGGTAAAAATGTTGAATTCAGTCAGAAAGAATCAATGCAATTTATAGGTTGCGGAACAAATTTCATTGTAAGTATTCTGCATTTGTGATTTTTGATTCATCACTTGATAAAGTAATTGATTATCTTATTGATGAAAGGGGAGAATGAAAGATTAAGAATAATCAAAAAGTCAATTTCTCCACTTCCATGTTAAATGTTCAATCTAAAGCATGACATTATTTTATTTCTGCAAAATTGCTTCCAACTAATCACCTTAGTGAAGTAATCAAGGAGAGAGCAATGCAGAATTTTTTGCATCCAACAAATGAATGTCATTGATATTGGTGCTCTTATTATGCATAATGCTCAGAGTATTGTTAGGAGTGGAACTGCTAGTGGTTTAGGTTATCCTGCCCTGATTTTCACTTTATGTGAACAATCAAGAGTAGAATTTGATTGAAATGTTGAAACCACTTAAAACCATTGGAAAACCCATAGTTCATAAATTTGAATCATTTGATGAATCTAGAAGTTGAAGTAGTGATAGACCTTCTACATCAGCTGCAAAACCTTCTACTTCATGTTCTATCTCACTTGAAAATGTTAAGGAATAATTAATGATTCAACAATCAAATATTATGGCAATGTAGAACATAATAGGTGGTTTTGGAATCAAGAAATCCTCACAATGATGATTATAAGCAAAAAAGAGAACAAAATGATATTGCATATCAAGAGGTTATGGTTAGATATCTTAGAAGTGATCATATTGTAGAATTCACTACATGCCCCAGCTTTACGCCTTATGTGCAAGATAACTTTGAAAAAGAGAAAGAAGAAGAAGAGGAGGAAGAAGAAGAGGAGGAAGATGATGAATGATAATTTCTTGGGGTACCAGTTGTTTTCATTCATTGTTGTTTGTTTTATTTTGTTATTGTTAGAAATTTATGTGTTTTGTTTATAGAACTATTGTACTTGTTGTATGTATAGATGTAAATTGTACATTTTTATTTTAGCATTGTTAGTTTCTTTAATTTACTACTTATGTTTTTAATTTACCTTTTCTTAAAAAATCCTGTGATATATTATATTTCATTTGATGCTTTAAAGCCTGTACTTTTTAAATTAATGCATACAATGTGTCAGAGCCAAGTTTCATATTCAGAACTCTCTATAGGTTAGTTTATTTTTATGCATTTACTATTTTCTTTCACCTAGAAATTCTTGTACTATATGCTTTACTTATTATAAAAAAAATCTAAGTTTGGGGGAAAGAAAATTTTCTTTAAATAAAGTAAACTAAAATTTGTTTCTCCTCATTTAACTACATTTTAAATAATTAATTTAACATGACCTTGGGTATCACAGTTTAATTTTATATAACTATATTTTTGTTTGTAAATATTATAGTAAATTTAAGCAAAAATCTTTAATAATGAAGGTTAATTCTAGAGTTAAGATATTTAGTATGAAAGGATAATACTATGTTTTTTTATTTAAAGTAAAGGAAATTGTATTTTTGAAATATTAAGAATTTTAGAGTTTCATATAAGAAGAAAAGAATGAGACTTTATGAAATATCTTCAAAGCTAATATGAATTTAAAGTGAAGGAAGGTAAAAAGTTTTAACTTCAAAAAGGGGATAGTGAAGTTTAAAATTATTAAAGGCTGTCTAGATATAGTAATCCTCACATGAAAAAGAAAAGAAAAGAAAGGATTGAAAATGATCCTAAAGAAAAGAGAAAAATAAAAAGAAAAAGAAAAAAAAAGGAAAAAAAGAAAATATGTGAGAAGAAGCTTGAGGAGATGCCTAATCAAAAATTGGCTTCACTTAAATCAACTTGAGGAAAAAGGCTTTATTACATTTTCTAAACTTGTATTTGAGTATGTTGACCTCATTTTTTGTTGAGGTCTAGTCTTTCTTTTTAGTATCCTAGGGTCTAGCCATAGGACTTTATTATTGACTATTCTTAGAGAACTAGAAAAAGGCACCCTCACCATTAAAAATTATGAACTCTTCTTTACTCAACTTGAAGTTCCACATATTGGTCCTAACCTCTAGCACTTAGTAGGTGGGGTCATTATGGGAAAGCTCAAGAAGAGTTCCTATATGACAATTTGACCTTAGGGCTGACCTTGGGTGTTGGTCTAAAGCTAAGGCACTCACTTCACTCACAATAACTCACTACCCTAAACCCAGAATTTTCTGACTTTGGTCCCTTGAGCCTTTGGGAAACTCATGTAGATGGTCCCCTAAACCTACTAGCCCTAGGCTAGGGTTTAGCTAAGACCAGTACATAGAGGACCCAAATGATGTTTCTATTGGTCCATGGCTTACTTTTGGTGGTTAGTTCCCCAATTTTACCCAAAATACTCAGTCTCGCCTTTTGCCCTAAAACCCCCCAAATTAATTAAGTACCCTTGAAACCCTAAATTTGACCAAACTGCCCAAATTTATCCAAACTACCCAAACTTGTTCAAAAATCATTTCAAACCTTTTGAAAACACCCAAATTATCCAAAATCACCAAAAATTGCCAAATTACCAAAATGCCTCTCCTTAGCCCAAATATTTACAAATTATAAAAAATTCCAAAAATTCCCAAAAATTCCCAAAGTATTCCAAATATTCCCAATTTTATTTTTCTTAGCTACCACATGACCCAATTTGGCCAATTTGACCATCTTTGACCAAGACCCCCAATTTTGCCTTTAAAGGCCCAAATTTCTCCAAATTCAACTCAAATGTCCATCAATTTGATCCCAATCTCCCTAAATTTTAGTCCCATACTCAAATTCACATTCCATGTGACCACAATAAACCAAATCTAAGCTCAATTGGCCCATTCTTGGAGCCTAATTTTTTATTTAGGTCAAACTCCCAATTTTGGACACATGACCTAATCTCACCAAATTGAATCCATAGCCCCTATAATTGGCCATGTTTTATGTTTAAAACTCATTATAACATTCATACACATCAAAATTGACCATAAATTGGCCTTGGTGAAGTCTCAATTTCATTTAATTTCAACTTAAGTTCAAAATCCCCAAATTGCCCCAAATTGGCTCTCCCCAAGCTCATCAAATTGAATGCCTTGGCCCCAAAACTGGCACCCAATTCATTTTGAAAACTCTTCATGGAATTCTTATTGACCATTCTCAAAAATTAATTTGGACTTAGCCCAATCTAGACCCAAGGTTAGCCCAACATGACTAAAATGGCCAATTTTCAAATTCCCTCAAATTGACCCTTCAATTGAACTAAAAATCCTTTCAATCCTTCACCAAAAATGTTCATTACAATCATTTACATCAAGTGCATCAATCAATTGGGCCCAAGGACATGGTTAGCCTATCCCAAACCCAAGTTCTGGTCATTTGCACCCACTTGGACCCATGCACTAAATGTAGTCTAACCACCCCAAATCCATCAAATTAATGACTCCACAGCCATTAATTGGACCCTAAAATTGAACCAAAACTCACCTAACCACCTAAGCTAAGCCATGGACCAATGGTCCCTTAAATCAATGGATTTCATGCCATAATTGCATAAGCTTAAGATTTTTTTCCAAAACTAAACCCAAGCCCATTAAATTGCTGTGACATATTCCTTTGGGTTCCGTAAGCTCCTAGCCACCTCCCCTTGCCATGGCAGGCCGGCCTAGTCACTGGAGAAGCCAAAGCTAAGGGTCGCCCCCTTTAAAACTTCACCCAATTCAAACCTAGAGGCCACCTCACCCAAATGAGATGTTAGAGCGTCTCTGGCCTCCACCTAAGTACCACATTGCACCCCCAATTGGCCATGATAGCCACCCCTTAGCCATTTTTATAAAAGCTCACTTCCACTTCCATGGAGGGAGTGCTGAAATTTTCTCAAAGAGAGCCTCCCAAATCACTCACAGAGCTTCTTTGAGACCTCCTCACTGCAATCCAACCATCTTCCCCCACTGATTCCCACTGTGAAAGCTCAATTTTGAGCTCAAACTTCTGCCTAAAATAAGGACAGAGCTCAATAAACCTCTACAGTCCACCAAACTAAAATGAAACTTACCCACACCTTCACAACACTAAAAGAAGACAAAGCCCCATCAAATCCCCCTTCCATATAGCTCCTAGCATAGACTTTGATCAACACCTAAAATTGAGCTTGGTTGAATTCATACCTAGACCTTACACCACAGCAAGAGGCTCAATCCCTAGCCTCCTTGGTCTCCAAAGAACGTGTCAAGCACCTCTGATTGAAGCTTCCCTTCTCAGAGCCAAGGTATTGAACTTCTATTCCACTTGAGCCTCTTTTGATTCTCCATTTGTTTGGGCTTAATTTCATGGCATCTTAACTGTATGGATATGTTCCTCTAGTCTATACGAGCATTTTAAAAAAATTCATTCGATTTGGTTGAGAAAAGATGGAGATATTAAGCCTTGAAGATGGATGGTTCTTGGGCTACGCCATTGGGGACGATGATGGGGCACTGTTCAATCGAGCGTGTATCAGATGGACGGTCAAGATGAAGCCGGATAACGCTTCTTTACATTAATCGTGGGACGCGTGGCTGCTAGCGAGGATGGCGACGTCAAATGGAAGTGCGCCGCGTGGAGCTTCGGAGCTGCCTAGGATCAAGTTAGCGCCACGCTTTTGTTGACCTCACTTTTGGTTGAGGTCTAGAAACTTCTTTAGTAGCCTAGGTCTAGCCATAGGACTTTCCTATTGACTAGTCTTAGAAAACTAGAAGAGGTACCCCATCATTAGAAATTCAAAACTTTTTTTTACTCAACTTGAAATTCCACATATTGATCTTAACCTCTAGTATTTAGTAGGTAAGATCATTATAAGAAAATTCAAGAAGATTCCTTATAGGATTACTTGGCTTTAGGATCGACCCTGGGTGTTGACTTGGAACTAGGGTATACCATATCTTCACAATACATTAATCCATGGTTCATTTAGAATGGATATTTATCCAATTCTATGTGAAATGCTTAACTTGGTCTTTTGCCCCTAGGCACCTCCAAATTACCTAACTGCCCTTGGGACCCAAATTTGACTAATATTCCCAAATTTTGCCAAAATACCCAAAATTGATCAAAACCCATTTGAAACACTTTGAATACATTCAAATTTGTCAAAATTTCCAAAAAAGACCAAATTACCAAGATACCCCTCCATGACCCAAAATCCAAAAATTCCCAATAAATCCCAATAAATCCCAATAAATCCAAAATATTCCCAATTTCATTTTGTCCAACTAAACCTTGGTCCAATTTGGTCAATTTGACCATCTTTGACAAAATCCCCAAATTAGCCCCAATATTGGCTAACACCCCAAATCTCAACAATTGAATGCCTTAGATCTTAAATTGGCATCCAATTTTTGTTGAAAATCCTTTATAAGGTCATTTTTGACCAAACACAATAATTAATTTGAGCTTAGCACAAAGCTAGCTCAAGTTAGACTCAAATTTGACCCTTAAGGGTTTAATTTAGGTCTAAACCCAAATCCATCAAAATC